>JACEIK010014697.1:4258-21116 GCA_018107945.1 Datura stramonium | reverse complement strand
AGGGCTGGAGCCATTCTATACGAAGGAATAGATATAGGCTGCGTATTGGAAAGAAGGTCAATACCAAAGTCAATCTCCTGCTCAGGAGGGACTCTTTATAGATCATCTGGGTAAACCTCTAGATACTCACATGCTATAGTAACTGACTGGAGAGTCAGGGTTTCAAATGTTGCATCCTTAACCCAAACTATGGTAAAATCAACCCTTAAAAATCATCTTTTTGGCCTTAAGTTAGGAAACAAAGCGACCTACAGGCACAACTAAACTACCCTTCTATTCTAAGACTGGCTCACCAAAAATCGAAACTCTACCATATGGGTTCTATAGTTCACTGAGGCATAACATGCATGCAACCAATCCATACCAAAGATAACATCAAAATCAGTGACGTTGGACATATTTTTATGCTCATTTGCCATATTTTAAACCATATTTGATCATGTTTTGAGTTCATAATACTTAATTTATGATTAAATTTATGTATATGTGTGTTTTATGTGCTAAAAAATTATTTGAGTTGATTTGAGTAGAAAATTAAGCAAAATGGGTTCAAAATGATGTAAGGAATGAAGATTTGAGGAACTAAAAGGTCTGGTGCTATAGTTGGCACCTCACACCAAGTCCCAAACTTCAAAAAACAAGGCTTCAGGTTGGGGTTATGGCTGGCTTGCCGCACCAGCCCTTACACTTTAAAGAAATACACTTCACAAACTTGGCGAGATAAGTGGAGCCCCGCGCTAGAGGTGTTCAGACTTAGAGAAATTTTACAAACACCTTGGTGAGATTGAGGTGGCGGCCCTCCAGGCCTTGTCCGGAGCTAAAATTTTTGCAATTTTGACTAAGTCTATGGCGAGATACATGGGGAAGTTCGCCAAAGCCATTCTGGAGCAGAAAATGCTGATTTTAAAGCCAAGTTTTGAAGGGCGTAACCGTCATTTGAAGGCTCATCTATAAATAAAGGCCTTAGGTCATTTGTTAAGCAGTTTTTAACTTCTTGGAGCAGTCTTTACTCATTTTTACATTTCGCAGTTTATTTATGAAAGTTGGTAGGCCGTTTGGAAGGAAGACATAGTTCTACAACTAGGTTTTCTCTTCTTTACTTAGTATTTTCGTATAGTGATGACTAAATATTTGTTTTTTCGTTTGTCTATGAGTGACTAAACTTATATTCTATGATTGTGGCCGTGGTGAATATTTTATTGTTTGAAAGACTAATTAAATTTGGTTTTGATTCTTCAATTATGGTTGTTTGTATTTATTTGTGTTAATTTATTATTTATAAGATTGATGACCTTGTAAGTAATGTATTGGCTTTCGATTGAACTTGGGAAAGGGAATCGTAAGGGTTAAAAATAAATATAGAACGGGAATTCAACAACCCTTGAACCCATTGGTGATAGGATAGAAATTGTTGTTGAGGATAGGGATATACCTTTCAACCACGTTTAATTGAAATACAAGTAGGCATAACCATTGTTTCGTTGTTCTCTTGTGACCATAGGGATATATGTGTTAAGGTTCATGAAATAGTTCTTGGATGCTAGGGATAGTGGCAAGAAATGGGATAGTAACTTGCAACTAACAACCATAGAAGAATCATGCCATTTTAATTACGTCTGAAAAACTCAACTTTAAATCAACCAAGTGCCATTGCCCTAGTCTTTCACCATCATTGAAATATAATCAAGCTTGCAATTATTTTAGTTAGTTTTATATTTGAAGTTTTAGTAGTTTAATTTTCCAAAACAATCTTCATTTTAAATGTTTGATAGATTAGTGAAAACAAAGTGACAACCTTATAACGATTAAATTGACAAGTCCCTTGGGTACTATATCTGGACTTCAAAATCCTATATTACTTGACGACCACGTGAGCTTACGTGTGCTTGGGCGACATTGTCGGGGACTTGAATATTGTTTAATAATTTGCAGGTTAGAATTTTATTTCACTAGTCTATATTTTACGTTTATTTCTTATTTTTTCTGAAGTTCACAGGGTTTTTTGCCTCAGTGTATGTCAAGCACAAGAAGTCAGGGACCACCTTTGGCTTCTCTTGATCTTGAAATAGAAAGAACCTTTCAAAGGTTGCCTGTGGAAAACAATAGGCACGCAGCAGGTGAAGAGAATGAGAGAGTTCCGGTGATGCATTTTGCTAGGCCTAATTTGGAGAACGCTTCTAAAGTGATCTACAAACCGTCCGTCACTGGGAACTTTGAGTTGAAAGAAGGGACTGTGTGGTTGGTCCCAAACACTTGCCAATTTTAGGGCAAGCCACATGAGGATCCCCACAACTAGCTGATGATGTTTGTAGAGCTGAGTGAAAACTTCCACTACCAGAATGTGTCAGATGAATATATCAAGTTAACTCTATTTCCATTCTCACTTATTGGAGAAACTAAGGAGTGGCTTCAGAATGAGCCTGCAGGATCCATCACCACTTGGGAGATCCTCTCCAATAAGTTCATCAACTAGTTTTTCTCTTCGAGAAGAACTAAAGAATTGTGGGGAAAGATCTCCAAATTCATACAGAAAGATGGATATAAGCTAGCTCAAGCATGGGAGTGTTAAAGGGTTACTTGAGGGATTGTCCACACCACATGAAACCTAAGGAGATAATTGGGCACAACTTCATTGAGGGTCTGAAGCCCGAGTCTAAGATACTCTTTGACGCTACACATTCTGTCCAAAAGTTATGATGAAATTGAGGCTCTCTTGAACCTCATGTTTGCGGGGAGTTAGGATTATCAAGACTCTGGAAGAGGATTTACAGCAGCAAAGGTGCTGGGAAAGATTGAGGTGGATGGTGTAGCGGAAATCAGGGCAGACATTAGCTAGTTGGTGAATGGGATCAGTAAGTTGGTGACCACACCATCAGGAGGCCATGTGTAGCAGGTAAATCAGGTACAATGCCCAAAACCATCATGTGAGGCGTGTGGAGAAAGCCATGCCTATTCAGGTTGTCCTCTTAATCCTGAGTTTATATATTTTGTGGGACAACAAGGTCGCGTTAGAGGTTTTTGCAGGTAATGACTATAATCAGGAGTACCATAATGGAGAAAATCCCTCATGGGGAGGGAATCAAAACATCCAAAGGCCCCAAAACACTTTTCAAAGGCCACAGGGCCAGCAACAAAATAGTTATCTTGAGGAGACAATGAAGCAATGGATGGTGCAGTTGACACAAGTGGTCAATGAAATGCAAAAGTCCATCCATGAGCTTGAAAGGCAAATGGGTTAATTGTCCCTACAGTAGAACGACAAACCACAAGGGCTTTCCCGGGAAACATTGAGAAGAACCCCCCAAAAAATGTAAATGATATTTTTTTGCGCTGTGGTAAGGAGTTGGTTGAGGCTATCCCCAGAAAAAAAAGTTACTGAGGAATAGGCTACAAGTTCTAAGACTGAGGTGGGGGAGTCTAGTAACCCATAACCGAAAATTGTAGTAGCTAGACCACCTCTCCCATTTCCTTAAAGTTTGAAGAAGAAGACAGAGGATATAGCTTGTAGTAAGTTTCTTGAGTTGTTAAAGCAGGTTCATGTGAATATTCTGTTGGTGGAGCTTTTGCAGGACGTTCCAAAGTACACCATGAATTCAGGGCTATCGTGGCCAATAAGAGGAGGTATACAGAGTTTGAAACCATGGCTCTTACGGAAAAGTATAGTTCCTGAATCAAGAATAAAATTCCTGAAAAGTTAAAGGATCCCCGGAGCTTCACTATACCTTTCACTATTGGGAGCAAGGAATTTGGTTTGTCCTTATGTGATTCGAATGCGAGCATCAAATTGATGCCTGCATCCCTGTTTAAAACTATGGGATTAGGTGAACCACGTCCTGCCATAATGACATTGTAGCTTGCGGATCGGTCTCTGGCCAATCCTAAGGGAATCATTGAAGATGTCTTGATTAATATAGGACCTTTCATCCTGCCAGTGGACTTTATAATCTTGGACTATGAGGCAGATGCAACAGTTCCCCTTATTTTAAGGAGAAGATTCTTAGCCACCGCCGATACTTTCATACATGTTCAGTCAGGAAAGATGTCTATGGGAGTAGATGGTCAGAGGCAGTGTTTGAAGTGTTCAGAGCAGCACGAATGCCACCTCACTATGAGGACTTCAAAGTGAAGCTGGAGGGAGAACCTAGAGGTTCTAATCAGTTAGTGGAGCAGCAAGTGGTGGATGAAAGTTTAACAGATCCTTGTTATGGTCACAAGTCTACTCGAATGAAGGAGTGGCAGGGACCAGAGTCGTGCCGTGACGTTAAATCAGGCACTACATCAAAGACAACCCATGAATGTCGTACCACAACTATAACTAAGGCGCTTGGTGGGAGGCAACACATCCTTCTAACATTTTGTATATTTTTATTTGTTTGTAGAGTCGAACAGGGCGTAAGAGGTAAGAACAAGCTGGGACATTAAGCTAAAAAGTGTAAATCTGGGGTGACATGCCTGACATTAGGCACTAGGAGTTAAATCCTAGAAGAATTTTTTTTTGTCAGATTAGGCTATGGGTGGCGCGCCGCTCCAGCCCCCTATCTCCATAGAATTTTTTTTCCAAGTCTATGGCGAGACAGAGGGGGCGGCGCGTCAGGGGCTTGCTGGACAAAACGTTTTGGTCAATATTGACCAAAAAGACCTTAAAATTACATAAAATCCCATGCCCACTTCTTTATTTAAAGTCCAATTCATCCTTTTTCCTCAAAAAGTTGAAAAACAAAAAAACTCAAAAAGTTCCTCTCTCTCTTTCCCATTAGCCGTAGCTTCCTCTTCCCCCCCTCCATTGTTGTCTTCTCCAACAAGTTGGTGAAGCTCTCATCTTCAATTCAAGTAAGTATATTTTGTCTCTCTTGTTTGATTAATGATGAAAGCATGCTTCCACACCCCTCTTCCCCAAGATTGAGAATCCAAAATCACCATTATTGGTGAAAAGCTTGAATTTCATGTTTTGGATTTTATGAGCTTAATGTTTTAAATTCTTTCATGATTGTATGTTATTTTTGTTGGGTAGCTTGATTCTTGGTTGAATATGGAGATTTGAACTTGTGGGGATGTCGAGGATTGGTGAATTAAATTCTTGAATATTTGTGGGTAGATGCATTAGTTATATAGAGAGAGAATACATGAGCTTTAAATTATTGAATGTGATAAATGCTTGAGTTGGTGAGATTCTTGATTAATTCATATTGGATGGTAGTACATTATTTTTTTCTTGTTGATTGAATTGAATATTTCTACTTCTAACATGGATGACTTGAATTATGAATTAGAGGAGGAAAGTGAGAGGGATGACCTAGTTGAGGCATTCTTGAAAAAGTTGAAGTTAGAAAGAAAAAAATTCATGAGCTTGGTGTAGTATGGAGTTAGTGAATTAAATAGAATTGTTGAGATTGGATGATGCTGGGGGAAGTCTTGCGTACTCCATATGACAAATTCTCACAAGCACGTTAGCAAATTAAGTGTGGGGTGGATTTTGCACCTTCAACACTTAAGTAATTAGCCATTTTGCTCAAAAGCTAATTTTGTGATGTTTTTGATTTTTGCTTGTTAGGTACTATGGCATCATACGTAAAGGAGGTGGTTTTTGCGGATCAAAGTGTCAAGAGATCTAGAAAAGGCAAAACGGGGGCTAGTTCTTCGCCTCGCGAGGAGATTTGGAGCAAAAGCGGTAGAGCCTTATGGGATTACTTGGTTCAACACTCAAAAAGAAGCCAAGTATGCACCTGAGAATTGGATAGATAAGGGCCACTTGGCACTTGAGGAGCTAGTTGTATCTTCAATGAGTCGGAGAGGTGCAACCTCACTTTGGTGAGGGAGTTCTACGCAAATTAGGATACTTCATTCAGAGAGAGCACTAAGGTAAATATTAGAGGTTAGGTGGTGTGATTCACAACGAAAAGGTTTAATGTCTTCCTAGAGACACATGTAGTAGACCCTTTGGAGTATTTCATCTTGATGGAGCAGCCTCCATACAGAGACATCCGTCACACTTTATGTAGTGAGCACTCATCTGCCTGTTGGCTAGGGATCATAATGGCACTCATTCCACATTGGTGTTTGCTTATTTGAATAGGGAGGCAAAGGTGTGGTGAAGTTGGCAAGGGTTGTCTTTCTCCCTGGGACACATATGACAGAAGTGACTCGAGAGCAAATTGTCTTGGTATATATGATGATAAAGGGAATATTGATCAACATTGGTGCTATGATTCATGACAATATTAGAAGATCATGAGACAATTGTAGATGAAAATATTATCATGACAATCTTTTGACCATATTCTTGAAGGAGGCAGGTATTGAGGAGGAGGATGTAGACCCTTCTTACATTTGGAAGGACACTTAGTTGGAAAGATGATAGACGTCACAAAGGTGAAAGAGACTGTCCCTTCCACAGACCCTCTTCTTACTATAGCTGATCGGTAAGCCCAGAATGAGAGTTGGCAGGGTCGTATATTTGGGATTCTGGAATTACAGCTGAAGCTAGGAGGTCGACCCGTCACTGTAGAGGAGATGACAACTTTAGAGACACGGTATCCGCTCAGGGAGAGTGCTATGTTGATGTGCTAAGTGGGCCCATCCTTTGAGGAGCCGCTTGATGATGATGAGGCCACAGTCCTTACTAATTGTGTTGATGAATTAGATATGCATGAGGAGTATGATACTACTATGGGCGCCATGCAGGTTGATAGAAAAGATGAGGATGAGGAGTACAATCCCGAGGATGATGCTTAGTTGACTCAGGAAGTTCTTTTTCTCTCCCTTTATGATGTGATTGTGTATGAACTGAGGACAGTGCACCTTTTTAAGTGTGAGGTGAAGGAAAGATAGATTCTTGTTGTTCTTTGATTGCTATATTTGTAGTAGGTCGTAGCATTATTATGTCATTCCTTGTAGTAGTAGCTTGATGATTCGTAGGCCATGGGTTGTAATAGCTAGTATGGTGATGTTGACTTGGATGCCTGGGATATTTTGACTTGCTGTTCATCTTGACTATGTTATCTTTGATTGTTTTATTTTGGAGTCAATTCTATTTATTTTGTTTGAAGTCATTGTAGTCGTAGAGTAATGATGTTTCCTATGATAGATGGATAACGACTGTCTTAAGGGAAGTTTCTTCACATTTTTTATTTTTTAGGATTGAGTCGTAGGTCATCCGCTTGTATGCTCGTTTATATTCTGCTTAGCTGCTATGCTGGAGTAAATAGAGTGGTCATTTTTATTACATGAGTAAGGATCCATGAGAGACAAACATCTCTTTAATTTGACTCAACGTATCCTTAGGGCTTATTAATGAATAAACTTGTCATTTAATATGATTGTGTGAATGTGTAGCGGTAGAAACTGATTGGATTCTTGTTTCCATGAGAGGTGAGCTAAATTATATTGTATGTATATTTATAACATCTATAACATGCCTTAGTTTATGTAGGATAACTAGTTGATAGGGAGTCGAGAGATGATCAAGACATTTCTTTGGAAATCCATGTTTTCCCACATTTGTTTTACCTTCCTGTACATGCTCCCTAGTTACCCATTTGAGCCTAAAAGCCTTATTCTTTCTTAGCCTCAATAGTAGCTTAATCCCTCTTTTTGTGAGACCTCAGACTTATTGATCCAAAGTAGTCTTAGGCACTTTTAGACTTGGAAGTTAAGGTCCACCAAGGTATATTGCAAGGGAAAAAGAAAAAGTTGTGGTAAGAAAAGAAAAGTGAGAATAAGGGGTGCCCATAAAAAATTGTGTTGTTTACTTGCGTCTAAGGAATTGAAAAAGAGAGCTTTAATTGCAAAATTCTTAGTGATTCTATGATTAGAAAACTAGTAGTTGAGTAATGAAAAAATGGGGCATGAAAAGAAAAGAAAAAGGGTGAGTTAAGGGAAAGGTGAACAAACAAAGAAAAAGATGGTGGACAAGAAAAGTGAAAGATGTCTTAAAAGTGCTTAGGGTGGTAGTCACTATGAAACGAAATATCAATCCTACCTTTACCTTAGCCAACATTACAACCAAAAAAAGTCCTTGTGATCTTAATCTCTTGAAGCAATAAGTAGTCTTAACATACATGAAGGGCAAGCCTATGATATGGTTACGTATGTGCATGACATCATTTGTGAGTGTGAGTGTGCCTTACTTATTATGTTCTATGTTTTTATATTGATGAATTTGAGAGAGGAACATCACTAAAAGTGAGGGGCACAAGAGGTCTAATTTAGTGTAGTACTTGTTGCATGTGTCACACTTAATCATGTTGGCCCTTTGTGTTAACAAAATGAGTCATTTATAGAGGTTGTGGGTTCTTGATTGTGAAATCTTTATATGTGCTTTGTGAGAATTGTTGTATGATGATAAACCACTCAATGAGTGATCCATGGTAGTTGGTTGAGTATGAGTTGATAGAGGTGTCAAGTGTGATGGTGAAACATGAGTTTAGGCGTGTTTTAAAGATTGTTCGAGGACGAACAATGGTTTAAGTGTGGGGTGGTGATGTTGGACATATTTTTATTCCCATTTTCCATATTTTTACCCATATTTGATCATGTTTTAAGTTCATAATCCTTAATTTATGCTTAAATTCATGTATGTGTGTGTTTTATATGCTAACAAACGATTTGAGTTGATTTGAGCAGAAAATTAAGCAAAATGGATTCAAAATGATGCAAGGAATGAAGATTTAAGGAGCTGAAGGGTTTGGTGCTATGGCTGGCGTCCTGCACCAAGTCCCAAACTTTAGAGAACAAAGCTTTAGGTTGGGGCTATAGCGCGCCAACCCTTAAACTTCAAAGAAATGCACTTCACAAACTTGGCGAGATGAGTGGCGCCCCGCGCTAGAGGTATCCAGATTTAGAGAAATTAGGCAAACACCTTGGCGAGATAGAGGGGGAGGCGCGCCAATCCTTGTCCGGAGATGAAATTATTGGAAATTTGACTAAGTCTGTGGCGAGATACATGGGGCGGTTCTCCAGAGCCATTATGGGGCAAAAAATGCTGATTTAAAGCCAACTTTTGAAGGGCAAAAGTGTCATTTGAAGGCTCATCTATAAATAGATTCCTTAGGTCATTTGTTAAGAAGTTTTTGACTTCTTGGAGTAGTCTTTACTCATTTTTACATTCCATAGTTCGTTTATGAAAGCTGGTAAGCGTTGATAGGAAGACACAGTTCTACAATTAGGTTTTCTCTTCTTTACTTAGTATTTTCATATGATGATGACTAAATATTTGTTTGTCTGCTTGTCTAAGAGTGGCTAAACTCATATAATAGGGTTATAGCCATGGTTAATATTTGATCGTTTGAAAGACTAATTAAATTTGGTTTTGATTCTTCAATTATGGTTGTTTGTATTTATTTGTGTTAATTTATTATTTATAATATTATTCACCTTGTAAGTAATCTGTTGAATTTCAATTTAACTTGGGAAAGGGAATCGAAAGGGTTAAAAATAAATACAGAACAGGAATTCAAAGGCCCTTGAACCGTTGGTGATAGGATAGAAGTTGTTGTTGAGGATAGGGATATACCCTCAACCCCATTTAGTTGAAATACAAGTAGACATAATGGTCGTTTCATTTATTCTCCTGCAATCATAGGGATATAGACATTAGGGTTCATGAAATAGTTCTTGGATGCTAGGGATAGTGGCAAGAAATGGGATAGTAACTTGCAACTAACAACCATAGGAAGAATCATGCCAGTTTAATTACATCTGGAAAACTCAACTTGAAATAAATCAAGTGTCATTGCCCTAGTCTTTAACCATTATTGAAATACAATCAAGATTGCAATTATTTTAATTAATTTTATATTTGAAGTTTTATTAGTTTAATTTTCCAAAACAATCTTCATTTTAACTATTTGGTAGATTATTGAAAACAAAGTGACAACCTTATAACGATTAAATTGACAAGTCCTTTGGGTGTGATATCTGGACTTCAAAATCCTATATTACTTGACGACCACGTGCGCTTGGGTGACATCAATCAGTCATGTCTAACTCTACTAGATCAGCTGAGGTGAGGTGACTTTCTGAAGGACTTTGATAGGGCAATTTCTATATACCCGTCGAGCTATAACTGAGTCATTGACTGGAGTAGAGACTAAGAAGGACTCTGAAAGGATTTCGGGACTAACTCTAAAACTAATGGCAACATAAGGAGTCACAAAGGATAAAGTATCCCTTGGATATAACAATACATACACATTAAGATGAAATACTCACAACATACCAGTGGTTACATATGGAGAGACCTGCTGCTCCTAGGACACACTGAACCTTTTCTCTGATACCAAGTTTTTCATGATCCAAGCTAAGACCTCAAACTAAGATAGGGATCTAAAACCATGAACGGCTCTAAGTTGACCCATGACATGAACATAACAGCTAAAGAACATAAACTAGCAAAAACTAATAAACTAAACATGAATAATAGGAATTCTACGCACATAATAATCATAAACCAAGTCAACACTGATAAACTGAGATTCTATATACTGTCTGAAAAGCCTCTAACATAACTGATGAGATAATGGAACAACATCCCCAACTAGCACAAAAAAGTATGTAACTGAAATAATAAAACCACAAACTAACTGAATGTCCTCGGAAGATGAGGATTCACCAACTTGGCTAAACAGAAATAATACAGAAGAAGGACTGGTGGTGTGACTAAGTCTGATCTCTCGAACCTGTATTATTAAATGATACAACTAGAGTATGCAGTCAGTACTTTGAAAGTACTGAGTATGCAAGGTAAGTAAAATGGACTAAATAAATACATAAGAGTTTATAAGAGTAGGATATTTCAAACATGAAGTGATAATACTAACATAAACATGAGGGCTCAAGGTTTTCAAAACTATTTACAAACTAGTCATAATCTTAATCATAATCATAAGAGAAACCTTGTAAAACATAACCTGAGCCAAAGTATCATAAACATGACAATGAATAAATCATGAGGAATAATGGGAGGACTCATCTTAACCGACACCATCATGATAGAGCTTACATGATGCCCCAACTATCTTACCTCAAGTGGCCAGAGCCGTCCCAAGCTTACCAGGCAGGAGACATAAATGGCATGATATCACTAATGGGGATCCATCTAGAGTCCATGAATATAAACCTACGTTGGCGCATAGTTTTAAGACCACAGAGTTTACCTGAATGCTGGGCCTACTCGGTGCTAGACATTGCTCCCAAAAACATGCACATGAGGGCTCATTTAATAATCGTGAAATCATACATGAAGTTCATGGCTAGTTAAATCATGACATACTTGATTATACTTGAAATACATGATTAACCATGAAATTAGGCCCGTGAGTCGGCCAAAATCATAAACTCATAAATCATGAAGAACATACATGCTTGAGAAGATCACCATACTTGAGATTCAAAAATTCATGAAGAGTAATTGTAGGAAATAATAAATTTAGGCTTAGGAGAATCAACATCATAATAGAATCATAAACTTGACTTTTCATGAAACTTGCATAATTGGGTATAATTTTTTTCTAAAATTTAAAATCATGAATTAATAATCAAAATAGGTATAAAATATACCCATAGATCTTAAAATATGCTTTGAAACATAAGGGGAATTGATCAATAAATAAATCATAGAGAATTGTATAAAATTGGGGTAAAACCCCATAAGATCATACACTTGAATCAACACTAGAATTCATGAACTTGAGGAGAAATTTGGGCATGAGAGTGAAGAGAAACTCTCATTCATGGCCCTACATACCTGAGAAAACTGATTCTTAACTTGACTTTGAAAGCCCAAGAGACTTGGAGGAGAATTGGAGGATTCTTGGCTTGATCTTCAATGGAACCCTCTAACGTTGCATGCATGGGAGTTAAATGGATTAGAATAGGTTAAACTCCCCTAAAACAATTCTTTCAAGGCTTAAAATGACGTAGTTTAGGACCTAGGAGCTTTGGATTTATGAATATACCCTTAATGAAAATTCTAAAAAATGGGCACTGCCAATCGTCATGACTCTCACCACGAGTCATACCATGAAGTGACAACTCGTGGTCACCTTCTGTTGGCACCACTGGTCATAATATTGATTCCTAAAGATCACATCACAAACGTCTTCTATGAGTCTTTACCTGTCATAACGGGTCGTAACACCTGTCGTTGTCACTCAGCCTCAATTGTTACCTTTTCTGGATTTTTCCACGGGTTACAAACCACAGCTCATGGTTCCCTACCATGGGTCATAACACCACTCATGACAACCTATTCATACACAGAACCTTCAAACCACAACCCTCATCACGACTCATTATTTCCCACAATGAGTCATACCACGATCCGTCCTTTTCAAACATGGCATTCCTTCTGCCTCACCATGACTCCTAATCATGAGTCGTACCCACGCACCACGACTCGTGGTGTGACTCTTGTTCTCAGCATACAACTTCAGTATCTCACTACGACTCCTCCCACGATTCGTTATTTCTCACCACGACTAATACACGAGTCGTTTTGAGGCAAAAATATAGATTTTTTCTACTGAACTTATTTCGATTTCTCTCATCTAATCCTTGGAACTTTTGGGGTACTACACCAGCCATTTTGGGCTTCCATGGGGGTGAGATCTCCAGGCAAGATCTGAAGTTTGAGGCCAAGTTGTGGCTTGATTTCATTTGCGGCCGCATCATGCCCTCGAAGATTGATCAACGGATCAATTTAGAGGTGGCCATTCTCAATGCTTGCATTATGATAGGGGTACCCATAGACTTTGGGGAAATAGTGTCCACGCAAATGAAAAGAAAGACAAAGCTAACTGGAACTTCAATTCCCTATGCCATGCTCATATCCTAGCTTTGCCTTAGAGCAGGAGTGCCATTATTCCCAGATGAATCCCCCAGCTCTTCTACTAGTGTGATTACTGTTGATAGGAAGAGACACGTGGAGGCTCCCTAGAACAAGTGGAAGAGGATGCAAGCCTTTGAGGTTCCCCATGGATTCCACCTCCCATTGTAGAGGGAAGACTCCCATTGCCCCCGATCTCAACATGCCACATCCTAAGGCATCGGGCCATGCATACGGAGAAGCGCCTATTAGAGGATCCTCACCTCTTTCCACATCCTCCCTCTCAAGTGGAATATAAAAGCTAGCTAAAATGACTACTTCTCATGAAAGCCAGCTCCAAAAGCTAGCCCAGAGTCTCCCGACCCTTATTGCCAGAACCGTGAAGCGGGAGATGAAGAATGTTTATGATAGTTTAACCAAGTTTGGCTCCCAAGTGGATGTAGTTGAGGGATCAGTGACATCTATTTGGGTTGATATGGGGGAATGACGGGAAGGAGCGCCGCTGAAAGACACAAATTTGAGTGCTCTTGATGTGGCTATGGCTGCCCCATCCACGGCCCGAGGCCCTAATGACAATTTATTCGAGGGCTTCCGTGAGGAGGGGGCGCCACATGTGGCTGACTTTGATGATGAGGATGAGGAGTATCCATTTCAGGAAGTTCCCACCACCTTTTTTATTTTTCATACATACATTGAGGAAAATGTATTATTCTAGTTGGGGGTGGGATGAGTTTATCTCTCTTATGGTTATTTTTTTTGAATTCTTATGCCTTTTTCGGGCTTGGTTTTGGTATTTGTGTTGCCCTTGTCGGGAAAAATTTCTGATTTTGTGGATGTTTGGTAGTCTTAATTGTTGCTTGGTTATTGCCCTTGTCGGGCATGTGATGAATGAATGAAAAGTGTTCTTAAATTGTTAATGTGAATGTTGGGTTATTTTAAATTGCAAAATGTTGTTTACGCATGTTTCGATTATCGCCTTTTGGTTATAGTAGTTAGTGAATAAACTCCAAGAATTTTTTTTATACCATGGTTCTTTCCCAATGAGCGATTTTCTTTTCTTTTCTTTTATAGTTGAATTGGGTGGCATTTCCCAATGATTTGATTGAGAGGTGACTTTCTTATGGGAAAATGCCGAGTTTAAGTTCTTTTGAGTCAATTATTGCAATGGCTTCCGAGAAGTACCACTAGAAAAATTTTCTTAAATGGCATGGCTGTTGAAAAAAATAAATTTTGAGAAGAAAGGGGAACTTGAATTTAAGAGTTGAGTACTATTTTGTTACAAATTACACATTCTTTATTTGGATTCTTGATTCTTATGTGATCTTGTTTTATGACTCTTGATGTGGTGATGAAAATGGTATGAAACCCTTAGAGGGTGATGCTTTGTGGGAAAGGTTTTAGTTTAATTCTCTTGAATGAACGATTGTCTAGAACTTGCCCCAAGTGTGACTCAAGGCAAAATATTAGATGTGGTTGCACTTAGAAGATGATTTTAGTCTTTCTTTTGGATAGCTACCGTTATACCTCGGGAGCCCAAAGATAAAACCCGAGAGTCGGAACGAAGAAAAGTTTTAAAACTAGCATCAGGTACAGAACGAGTCGTGGGATGACTCGTTGGTGCAACCCACGAGTCGTAAGGAGACTTGTGGGGAGGCTAGTGAGGAAGTTCTAGAATTTGGGGGAAAAGGATTCTCATGGACATAACCACGACTCGTGGTCATACCCCACGAGTCGTTAGGTCAGTTGTGGGGTGAGGGAAAAGTAAAAGAGAAGAGTGGAGGCAGTGTATTTAACGGGTGGTGACCACGAGTTGTGGTCACCAGCAACGAGTCATGCGATTTCCTGTTAAGATCCCAGGTGACCTTTTAATTAGTGAACCTAACGAGCTAAGCCACGAGTGGTGACTTGGGACCACGAGTCGTTAGGTCCCTCGTTGGGATCCCTTGACAGTTATTTTCTGCGAATTTAGTAAGGGCTTTTCCATAATTTCTAAGTTTCGAGGGCCTAAACAACGACATTGTGAGTTATGAATAGTGACTTTTAAAGGGGTTAAGTTCATTTTAGGCCTTATTCGTTCATGCATGCAAGGTAGACAAGTTTGATAGGGTGATCAAGCTATTGTTCCTCAATTTCCTTCAATTCTCTATTGGGCATTCAAAGAAGTGTTAAAATCAGCCACCAACAGGTATGTAGGGTTATGAATGAGTGGTTTCTTTCACACCCATGCTCAATCCCTCTCTAAAGTATGAAATTCTATGTCTCATCCATGGGGTTTTAACCCAAATACATGAATCTTCTATTTCTATACATGGGTATAATTTGATTACAATTCTATAATTGAATTATGAAGCGTGGGCAATTTTATAATGTTTTCAACTTAACATCATGATTTTAGCTTTATGAATTAAAAGCCCATGTATGAGATGTTCATGAAAGATGAGATTTGTGATGAATAGGTGATGATGATGAGATATTATGATGAAAAGCATGTTTTGAAGCTACCCATGTTTACAATTATGTTTTCGATAAGAATTGAGTATTTCGAAGTATAAAGCTTTGGGCAATGCCCATATTTTAAGTATGAATGATGATTTTCCTGAACTAAGCTTATCACATGGTTTTTGAGCGAAGACCCCTAATTATATTTGAATCTTGTGGTATGTTTTGAGTTAAAGTTTTTCTATGCATAACTTACCACATGGTTTGGGAGCGAAGGCTTCCAATTATGTTTTCAGCTTGTGGTATGTCTTGAGCTAAAGCTTCTCAGATGCATGATTTCATATTTGAGATGTATTTGATCATTGAGCTTTGTCAATAGAAAATGTTGAGCTTCATTATAAAATGATATAGAGTATATGCATGTTTTGGGAGTAATGTCTAGAACTGAGTAGGCTAAGGGTCGATCACCCTACGCCTCAGAGCTACGCGCCAATATAGGTTTATACATTATGACTTTAGGACCTCCCTTATGAGCTTCCCTTGCCCGGATGGTCCTTCAACTTGATATGAATATCATGGTATCGTCCCTAGCCCTGGCAAGGATTTGGAGAGCTCTACCCACTTGAGTGTGATAGTTTAGACCATGTAAGCTCTATCGTGGTATGTCAGTTAAAAGACGAGTCTCCCATTGTTCCTCATGATTTCAGATATGCATGTTTCACTACTTATGAGATTTATGTAAATGCATGTTCTAAAGCAGGTTTGACCCAATGTTCAACTTTACTCATAAATGTCTGTAATACCCTGGAGAGGCCTAAGAATAGAATCGGGAGTTTTATTTGAAAAGTGTAGAAAACTAGCAAAAACATCACAGGACGGACGTTCCAACGACTCATGGTTTGATACCACGAGTCTTCGTAAGCTATCGTCATTTAGGAAGTTCAGGGAAGTAGTGGAGACAACAGGCGGTGTAACGACTCATTGTCAGGAACAACGAGTCATTGTTACCAGTCGTTTGAAGGACTGGACTTAGGCTAAGGGGGAAATGACGGGGCTTCCCATGATTTATTGTGAGAGGAAACGACCCGTTGTTTCTAGTCATTGTTTGAGGGTTGAGGATTTCAGTGCATTCAACGGATGGAGACCACGACTCGTTGGATGCCACCATGAGTCGTGGTGAGGCTCGTGGAAAGGAAAGTCAGATTGGTCAAGGAGTTGATGACAGTCGATGCAACGACTCATTGTTTGAAGTAACGACTCATCCTGACAAGTCGTTTGAAGGATCTGAGATATGATATGATGTAGTGGACCCAACGACTCGACACCACGAGTCGTGGTATGTTGCAACGACCCGTTGGGTCGGTCATTGGCCCGTGTAGAATAGTCTTCAGGGAAATAATTTGAAGGGCATTTTCAACTTTTCCACATTTTAAGACCCTAAAACTACATCGTTTTGGATATTTTTTAGAGTGTGATAAGAAGAGTTCCTTTATGCATGCCCATTCTCATGCAAAATCTTAGAGAGATTTTTGGGAGATTCAAGGTCTTCTTCCCCAGGTTTTCATCTATTTCTTTATGGGTATTCAAGGAACTTCG
>JACEIK010014693.1:0-21123 GCA_018107945.1 Datura stramonium | reverse complement strand
TCCCCTCGTTTCTTTTTTTTTTTTTTGTTACGTATATTAAAAATAGTTGGTCTAAAATGGTTATTAGTTTCATAATTCAAAAATATGACCACATTTTTCCAACTTTATCTTTAGTACTTAAGTCATTTTAGAATGTGAAAATAATGGCTATTGTGTGTTTCCAAAAAGTACCTATCAATTAATAGGCTTATATTAGTCAAATTGTAATTCCTATAAATTTTTTCTTAATGAATATGCAAATCTTATCCTAACAACTAAAAAGGTACAGAGAGAATATTAATTATGTTTACTATTCGTGTAAAATTTTACTTTATTGTTTCCCTCATCATTTCGTATAATCAACCTTTAACAAATAATATAAGAAAAAGCTTAATCTTAATAAAACATCATATGCATACAAAGAAATTCATAGATTATAACTTTGCACAAATGAATTTGAGTTTAACTTTTATATGCCGATAATATAATGAAATTCCATTACTATATAATCATCTGAAACATAATTATAAGAATTGTCTATAATGATAATAAGCTAGATATATAATAATGCAAACAACGTATTAAATTGCAAGGTCGGCGGATATAATAGTTAAATCTAATTAATTATGTACTGAACTTCAAGTAATCCTATTTAGCAACCCATAAAATGCGCTATAGACATGCTAACTAACACGTTATTCATGTAATTTAATTTGCCATTCCATGTAACCTACCAAGTATCATCGATCTAGTGCTTTTGGATCCCACGGATCGAATATGGAAAATTGTCCTACCCCATTTATATACAGCACATACCATACCTTTATATATGTATAAATAAATGAATGTCTCCTTCCTTACCTTAGCCAAAATTCATATCTTGATTGGATATCCCAATAATGGATACCAGTACTGTTTTGAAAGAAAACTCTTCCAACAGATCAACACCAGGAAACGGCCTTGTCCAAATGTTTTTGGAGGAAAATGGTTTTATTCAATCTTTCAAAAACTTTTTATCTTCCCTGCCAAAAACAAAAGGTTGGTCCAGTCCTCATTTGTACAATTACCAGGGGTTTTGGCTGACAGCTTTGCACTTACAAGGTACTCTTTTCTTTCAAAACCACTTTCAGTCTCAAGACTCTGATATTCTCCTCGTCACAAGTCCTAAATGTGGCACCATTTGGTTGAAAGCTATGGTATACACTTTAATCAATAGAATGCAACACTCCGTCCTTTCCCAACAACACCCTTTACTCACTACTAATCCTCATGTTTTAGTTCCATTCTTGGAATTGATCAATAATTATGCACAACAAGATTCACCCTGCAGGCTCTATTCTACCCATTCATCATATGTTTCTTTGCCGGAATCAGTCAAGAACACAAACTGCAAAATTATATATATGTGTAGGAACCCAATGGACGTTTTTGTATCACTGTGGCATTACATTAATAAGCTCAGGAGTCAAGAATCACAAATCATACCGTTCGAAGAAGCTTTCCACATGTTCTGTAATGGATTCACCTTGGCAGGACCATTCTGGGACCACGTTTTGAGTTATTGGGAAAAAAGCTGTGAAATGCCTCTCAAAGTGTTGTTTTTAAGGTACGAACAAGTCAAAGAGCAGCCCCTTTTACATTTGACACGTTTGGCTGAGTTCTTGAATTGCCCATTTTCTATAGAGGAAGAAGAAACGGGATTGCTGGATCAAATTATAAAGCTGTGTAGCTTTGACAATTTGAGCAACTTGGAGGTGAACATCACTGGTAAGACATTGTTTGGAAATGATAATACAATTTTCTTCAGGAAGGGTGAAGTCGGAGATTGGAAGAACCATTTAACTGATGAGATGGTTGATAGGCTTAACCAAATTACAGAACACAAGTTCAAGGGTTCGGGCTTGAAGTTATAGATGCTCTTTGATTTCTCATGTAAAAACATCCAAAATAAGCTTATCTGCTACCATAAATAGAGGCGATCTCATACTCTAAAAATTATTTCCACAAATCTGTAATGCTTCCTAGTTTTCAATGAGTGTGTTGAGTGTGATTTTGATGATGATGAATAAAGTATGCTTGTCCTACCGTCAAAACAAAATGAGCAAAATAATGATAGGTATTTAGCACTTAAATAGTCTCTCACATGATATAATTCTTGCTAATTTATCTTGAAATATTATTTTATGTTGCTAGTATGTGTTGAGCTGCACGAAAATAATAAAAGGAGAACTTGAAACCAACAAGGAAACAACAAGATCCAAATTGAATAAGAAAAGGAATTCATAGTTGATCTCTACTAAGTTTTCTTATTCCAATTGGACTCTGATGTGCAAGGAATTTGTGGCACAAAACGACGCTTTTAACTTAGAATTTTGTAGTTCTAAAGTATGTTTTTAGTAAATATGATGATATTTTGTGTCTATGTATGCAGGTACATAGGTTGTCAAGCAAAAGTTGAAAGTTGGAGCTAAAGAGTACTAGTCTGGGCTCATGTCTACAAATGACGGATCATCCTGTTAGTCATGGGAAAAATTTAGAAATAAAAAAATTGGAGCCCAAGATGACGATTTAGTTGATATCCCATGAAATCAAGAGACGAACCATCTTGTCTGCCGTCGAATAAAATTCATCGATGTGCTAAGGTGTGGGTTTCAAACCATGGTTGAGTTTGGACCATTGTTTGGACCATTTTCATTTGCAGAGATCCAGTCAAATAGAGGAAAATAATGGACGACTTCCATCTTCCATTGATCTTAATTCTGAATGGCGACTGCAGAATGCGGACGCTGTCAAGTTTTCCTACTTGAGTTAGGCTAGGAATATTATGTCTAAATAGGTTTTTTTAAGGTTTATTAAAAGAGTGACACATTCTTGACAAAGATTAATAGTTTTTGTACGTGCTGGAAGAGAATATTGTGAATTTTTTGGAGCAAAGCATCCACTTTTTGCTTGTGTTCTTGGCTTGAAGAAGATTGATTATTGATACATTTTGATAAATATAATTGCAGATTCTCTTATTCATCTATTGTAATTTTATATTCATGAATTTTTCTACACGTTTTGAGATTGTCAACATAATTATGAGTAGCTAAATTTCTATAATTATGATTGTAGGAACCATGATGGAATAACAAACGTAGGTAATAATATTAGTGACTCTTGAACGGTGAATATTCATGTATTGTTATTCTCTTCGTTTTAATCTGCTTTTGATTGTTGCAAATGTTGAAACTCACCTAAATCCTCAACTTGCTTGAATAAAGAAGTGTAGGTTAGGAAAAGAGAATAAAAATGGAGATTTGAGGCTACCAAGCCTCATCTAATGACTTGAGCTTTAACAAGAATAGTCAATCCAAAACCAATAACGAGAGCAAATATATAAACACCTACAGTCCGAGAGGATATAGAGTGATATTCATCTATGTAGGTCGAGAGGCGTTAGATGAATTTAATTATTAGTTTTGCATGAAAATCACCGGGATAAATCACTAATACAATAAACATGTTATGTTATGAAATCATTAGGAATACAATCCTAGTTTATTCTCATCTATTGATTACAACCAATAAATTCTCAATTGTTATAGTTTAAACTACCTTTTTTCTTGGTTATAATACCCGCTTTAGAAATATTGACTACCGGTGGAATACTCACTATTAATATTCATTTCTCGCCATATTCTCTGTGGAATTTGACCCCAACCTAGTTGGGTTCTATATTTAACAACGACTACTTTATACTTCATTGTGAGGTGTAATTTGGGAATATTAAATTTTGGCTCCTTTGCCGGGGGAATACGATTTTGAAATAGTTAATTAGTGTTTAAATTCTTCGTATAGTCCTTATTTCTTATTTTATTCTTTTTATATTTATTTTTGTTTCAGGAGAAATGGCTAACCCGATAGAACAACTAAATCTCTCATTGGGGGAAGAATAAAAAGATGCACAACGTGTTAAGGCTGTGCAACAAGCTTAGTAAGCCTATCTAGCTGAAGCAACTAGAATGGTTGAAGCTGCAGAACTTGTTGCTGCCGTTGCAGCAAGAAATAGAAAGAATCCTCCACGTTACCGCGTGTAACACCCTAAAAGTCCCTAAAATCGGATCCTAAATATGAAGCATAAAACCAATATAAAGTGAACTTCTTCCTCGAAACAACTCACACAACAAGTTGTGGGATGAGAATATGAGTCATGGTCTATCTCGTCCTGAGCAGTCTAGCAATAGTCCCGCAACTTCATTATTTTCTCCCAAGAACCACGTGCAAAAGCCTCAAATCATGTTATCAAAGGATGACTCGTCCTGATCGTCCATGTAAGAGTTTCCTTAAGTGTTCAAGTCCGCAGTGGCCATGAGTCATGGGATGGTACGACGACTCGTGGCACGACTCATTGGGACTGGACGACAGAATTTCAGTACATTTTTTCAAGGGTAGTTTCATAACTTGCAATGCTTCTAGCTCCTAAACTAGGTCATTTTGAGTTATATTTGAGGGCATTTAAAGGGTTTTAATGGACTACTCTCCCATTCATCTACATAATATCGAATACTTAGGAAAGATTAACTCTCAAGCTCTCAAGAAAGCTAGGGTTCTTCATTTTTAACCTTTGGATTCTCAAGCACTAGTCAAGAGTTCGGCAATCCAGGTATGTATGGTTATTCATAATGAGGAACTCCGTCCTTCCTCATGCGCTCCATCTCTAGTAAGATTTTAGAGAAGTTCAGAGCTAGGGTTTCTAATTCTATAATTTGGTGTTTCTCCCTACAAATTGAGTTGTACATGGTTGAATTCTTCATTACATATGTTATATCTTTACTCTCTTGATTATTGATTATATCTCTCTTGATTATTGATGATTGTTCATGTCATCCTATCCCATAAACCTCAGTCGCATGAAAAGTTATGTTTTCGAAAGATATATATTATTAGACATATGCATTGTTTTCATAACTAAAGTAATAGAAGATTTCAAAGAATTTTTCATAAAATGATTCTAGATAGTTAGGTCAGCTTATAGCATTATTTTCAAGAATGAAGTAAAGTCTTAGTTTTGAAAATTTGAGTTTTGAGCATAGAAGCTCACTAGTTTTACACTAGAGTGTTTAAACATCTATTATAATTGTATAAAAAGGCCTTTATAAAAGATGTTTCAGCTTCCTCAAATAGTAATACTTATATGAGCATAGTTTTTGGGAGGATTATTTAAGCTCGAGATGGGTGAAGAGTTTAGATAACCTGAAGACTCAAAAATACGTAGCCAACATAGGTTAGGATTGTGTCATTGATTCGGGCGACTCCTCAGATAGCCCCTGGTAAGGACTTAGTATGGATCCACATTTTAGTTCATCCTCTGCCCTGGCAAGGTTTTGAAAAGCTTTCCCAACTGAGCCAGAGGTTGGACATCATGCGCTCATTCATAATGTATGTCAGTTAAGAGAAACTCCAACTAAAGACACACACACACACACACACACATATATATTTAATTGTATAACTGTTTACACAACTTTTACATTAATGTTTTATTGCATCATTTAGAGTGCTAGATTCAGTTAGTTTACTTATCCAGTTTCGAGATTCTTATTTATTTTTTGTTTCATTCAGCCACTTTACATACTGTACATTCATATCATACTAATTCCATTTGGTGTTGCATCTTATTATGATGCAAATTTAGGCAGACAGATCGACAACAGAAGCATCAATAGGATCTTCTCCATCTATCTTTTGTGAAGCCTCCTACCCTATGGAGGACTCTAGTTATAGTCTATTTCTAGTAGAACTTGAGGTAGCCATGGGAAGTTTGTCCTGGCACCTATCTTTCAGACTTAGAGGCTTCATAGACTAGATAGATAGTTGTTTTATTGATGTTACTTATTAGCATTATTTTCAGTTGCAGTTACTGGATTTATTTATTGAGCTCATTATAGTTATTGCTTCTGCATATTTTTATTATCTTCTTAGCTTCTGAGGATAAACCCATCAGTATTTACAGGGTCTAAGGTTCATGAGGACCCCTAAAACTTTATCGATGAAATCTAGAAAATCTTGAGGGAGATGCATGCAACTGAAATAGAAGTAGTTGAATTTGCTTCTTATCAGCTCAAGAATGTTGCAAATATGTGGTATGATCAGTGGGAGCAAGATCATGGTGAGAATGCATCTCCATCAACTTGGGATAGTTTTTATGAAGCGTTCTTAAACCACTTCTTCCCTCAGAAATTCAGAGAGGCTAAAGCAGAAGAGTTCGTGAACTTGAAGTAAGGTACCATTAGCATGAAGGAGTATGGTCTTAAGTTCACCCAACTATCTAGGTATGCTCCGGAGATGGTACCGGATATGAGAGCCAAAATAAGGAATTTTGTGTTTGAGTTGGGATAGCATGCGAAGAAGGAATGTAACAACACATTATTGATCAATGATATGGATATCTCCAACATTATGGTGTACGCCCAATAACTAGAGAAGGATAAATAGAAATATATAGAGGAGCACCATAGTAAGAAGGAAAAGTTTGCTAGTCATGAGACTACTCAGCAGAGGAACGAAAACCGTAATAGGTCCTTCTTTCGGAAGCGGTCCTCTAGAATTGCATCGTCAGCCGCTAGTGTACCAACTCTGAGCAAAAGAAATGATTAGAGGTTTCAAAATGGTCAAATTTCTCTGATGCAGGGTAGTACAGTATAGGGAACCTCTCAACATCCACCTTGCAGCAAGTGTGGCAGGAGCCATTTGGGTGAGTGTCGCTAGGTAGATATGGATGATATGGGTATGGCCAATAGGGACACTTCTTGAGGGATTTTTCGTCTTCCTGATAGCTCAGTGGGGGAAATAGAGCACAATCTACTACTTCAGCAAGAAGAGCTTCCCAAAAGGGCACCACTTCAAGGACAAGCAAAGGTCAGAATTGTATGTATGCCATGTCTAGCTTCCAGGATTAGGAGAACTCTCCAAATATTGTCTCTAGTATATTAAGAGTCTTTTTTATTGATTTATATGCTTTACTTGATCCAAACACTACTTTATTTTTTGTGAATCCGTATGTATCCTTAAAGTTTGGGATTTTCCCGGAATAACTCTTAGAGTCTTTCAATGTTTCTACTCTGTTCGGTGAGTCAGTTTTAACAAAAAGAATCTATAGGGATTGCCCATCATAAAGACACCACAGAGGGATTACTAGAGTTAGATATGGTTGATTTTGATATTATTCTAGGAACAAATTGGTTGTTATCCTGTTACGCCTCAGTTAATTATAGGACCTGAGTAGAAAACTTCCAGTTTTTAGATGAGCCAATCCTAGTTTGGAAATGTAGTCCCATTATTCCTAAAGGTCATTTTATTTCATACCTTAAGGCCAGAAAGTTAATTTCTAAGGGGTGTATCTATCATTTGGTGAGAGTTAGAGATTCTAGTGTTGAAACTCCACCCCTTCAGTCAGTTCTAGTTGTGAATAAGTTCCCAAAGGTCTTTCTAGATAATCTCCCCAAACTCCCTCCCAATAGGGAAATAGATTTCAAAATAGATGTTCTTTTTGACACTCATCCTATCACTATTCTTCTATATACAATGGCTCCAGCCGAATTAAAAGAGTTAAAAAGCGGTTAAGATATCTTTTTGGAAAAGGTTTCATTTGCCCAAGTGTTTCACCTTAGAGTGCTCCAGTCCCCTCCGTACATAGGAAAGATGGTACTCTTAGAATGTGTGTCGATAACCATCAGTTGACAAAGTCACTATCAAAAATAAGTATGCCCTTCCTAGGATTGATGACTTATTCGACCAACTTCAGGGTGCCACTTATTTCTTTAAAATATACCTCAAATCAAGCTATCATCAGTTGAAATTCGGGGAAAGAGATATTCCTAAAACATCTTTCAGGACCCATTATGGTAATTTTGAGATCCTTGTTATGTCCTGTGGTTTGACCAATGCTTCTGCAGCATTCATGGACCTCATAAACAAAGTGTTTAAGCAATATCTAGATATCTTGGTTATTGTGTTCATCAATGACATCCTAGTTTACTCCAAAAGTGAGCAGGATCATTCTAGTCACCTCAGAATAGTCCTACAAACACTTAAGGACCGTGAATTATTCACCAATTTTTTAAAATGAAAATTTTAATTGAAATAAGTGGTATTCCTAGGCCATATAATCTCCATTAAGCGCATTCAAGTTGACTCCCAAGAGATTGAGGTGGTAAGAAATTGGCCCAGACCTACAACCCCAATTGACATCAGAAATTTCTTGGGTCTAGTAGGCTATTATAGAAGGTTTGTAGAGGGATTTTCAACTATTCCTTCTTTGATTACTAAGTTGACTCAAAAGAAGGTTAAATTTCAGTTCTATGAGACTTATGAGAAGAGCTTTCAGGAATTGAAAACTCGTTTGACTACTGCTCTAGTGTTGACCCTACCAGAGTGTACAAATGGTTTTCTGGTGTATTGTGATAAGTCTAGAGTAGGCATCAGCTGTATATTGATGTAGAGCAGTAAGATTATAGCTTATGCTGCCAGATAACTTAAGGTCTATAAGAAGAATTATCCGACTCATGACCTCGATTTAGCAGCAATAGTGTTCGCCTTATAGATTTGGCACCATTATCTCTACAGTGCGCATGTTGATGTGTTCACTGACCACAAGAGCCTTCGGTATGTTTTCAGCTAGAAGGAATTGATTGAATCTCATACAGAGAGATGGCTTAAGTTGCTCAAAGATTATGGCATGAGTATTCTCTACCATCCGGGTAAAACAAACATAGCTTTTAATGCACTTAGCAGACTGTTTATGGGAAGTTAAGCTTATGTAGAGGAAGAGAAGAGAGAATTAGCTAAGAAAGTACGTAGACTCTCACGCCTAGGAGTTCGTCTTCTAGAATCCAAAAAAGGTAGTGTGCTTGTTCAAAATGGGGTCGAGTCATCTTTAGTGGTAGAAGTTAAGGAAAAATAGGATAGAGATCCCTTCTTGCTCCAACTAAAGAAAGATGTCCACAAGTAGAAGCTACTAGATGTTTTTCAAGGGGGAGATGGTGTCTTGAGGTATCAAGGCAGGTTATGTGTTTCAGACATAGATGGCCTAAGAGATAGGATTGTGGCAGAAGCATACAACTCCAGGTATTCGGTTAATCCAGGTTCCACGAAAATGTACATGACTTGTGGGAAGTCTATTGGTATAATGATATAAAGAGAGATGTTGTAGACTTTGTTGCTAAATAACCAAATTATCAACATGTTAAGGTAGAGCACTAGAGGCCATGTGGTGTGGATCAGAATATAGCACTCCTCGAGTGAAAGTGGGAGATAATTAATATAGATTTTATCACTGATTTACTTTGATCATGTAGGCAACATGACTCCCTTTAAGTACTTATAGATCAAATGACTAAGTCGGCTCAATTCTTGCTGGTAAAGACTATGAACTCCGCCAAGTACTATGCTAGATTGTACATCGGTGAGATAGCCAAACTTCATGGAGTTCCATTATCCATCATCTCTCATAGGGGCTCTAAATTCACCACCCAGTTTTGGAAGTCATTCCAGAGAGGTTTTGGGTTCAAAGGTGAACCTCAATAAAACTTTTTATCTGCAAATAGATAGTCAGGAAGAGCATACTATTCAGACCCTGGAGGATATGCTAAGAGCTTGTGCTATTGATTTCAAGGGGAATTAGGATAACCATTTTGCTCTTATAGAATTTACATATAAAAGTAGCTACCACTCTAGTATTCAAATGGCTCCATATGAGGATCTCTATGGGCGGATGTGTAGATCTATGATTGGTTGATTCAAAGTTAGTGAAGCAGAGTCAATAGGGCTAGATATAATACGTTAGTCCATGGAGAAGGTTAAGACCATTTAGAGAGATTGAAGACTGCCTAGAGTCATCAAAAGTCTTATATTGATGTTAGGCGCAGAGAGTTAGAGTTTGCGGTAAATGATTGGGTTTATTTGAAGGTTTTACCCATGAAGGGTGTTATGAGATTTGGGAATAAATAGAAGCTTAGTCCCTTCTATATTGGTCCATATCGGATTTTGAAGAGAATTGGCAAGGTAGCTTATAAGTTGAGCTGCCAACCGAACTAATAGTAGTCCCTCCAGTCTTTTACATTTCCATGCTTAAGAAGTGTGTGGATGACCCCTCCCACATCGTGCCTATAGGGAGTATTGAGGTGAAGGACACTCTGTCGTATGAAGAGGTTCTAGTTAAGATTCTAGACAATCGAATTCGAAAGTTGAGAAATAAAGGAGTCGCTTCTATGAAAGTCCTAAGGAGGAATCAACTGGTTGAATGAGCTTTTCGGGAAGCTGAAGTAGATATGTAATGAAGGGTTTATTTATTCATTTATTAGCCATATTTTTTCAATACTAAACTATATTTTGAGAACAAATTATGTGTGTTTTCTTGTGTTTTATGATATATTTGTGAAAAAGAGCTAATGCACATGATTATATACTTTTAGGGCTTAAAGTGATGGATTTGGGATATAATGTGGCTTAAAAAGTATATGTATGCCAAAACAGGGTTGACAAAACGAGTACGATAGAAGTTAGCACTGTACTAACTTGTTAAGGCAAGGGTCTGCGCTTCGCACAGGCCTTACGTGTACCTTTAGCAGCGCGGTGCATAAGCCATGCAAATGAACTAAGAGGCACGGTATGCCATATATGTCCATATGGCCAAGGATGCAATCCCAATTCTTCTAGGAACAGAAGCTGCAAAACCCAATTTCAATACAAGAAGGAACAACAAAGGCTTAATCTACTATTATAAATACCCTCTCATAACATGTTTTAAGTGTCACATAATCAATTATTGAGTCACTGTTCGTCCAACATTGTGGAATTTGGAGTTTTGTGTCGCACACATTATATTTAAAAATTTGTAATAACTTAGTTGAGTTTTTAATGGAGAATTCATCAAGTTCTTGTGATTCAATTTAGCTTGGAGATTTTGTAGAACAAGCTAATATTAAAGTAAGTATTTCATTATGACTTCTTTTAAATCTTTTGTTTTTCTTCTCATAAACATGAGCTAAATCTCTTAATCTAGGTTATGGGAACCATGATGAATTAACTGTAATGCCCTGGAAACTCAAAATCTAATTTCGGGACATAATTAGAAAATCTGGAAAAGCTGCACAAAAGCTTCATGAAGACCCACCTAATGAGTCATTAAGTGACCTCACGACTCGTCATGTGAGCCGTGAGAAGGAGACTTAATAATTTAAAGAGGGGAGGCAGTGTACCCAACGAGGGACTTCACGAGTCGTGGTCACTGACCACAACCCGTTAGGTCACTCGTGGCTAGGCCTGAGTTAGGAATACTTTTGTTGACCAGTGTACTTGACGGGTGAGGGCAACGAGTCATGGTCCCCAGTAACGACTCGTTATGTCCCCTGTTACCAACCCTATTGAGTTTATATCTAGTTTACCTGACGAGAGTGACCATGAGTCGTGGTCAGCCACCACGACCCGTTAGGTCGACAGTTAGGGGCACCTGACAGTTTTCCCAGCGAATTTCTAAGGGCTAATTTGTAATTTCCTACTCTCCCAAGTTTTAAACTATGTCATTTTAGTAATAATTTAATATGTTTTAGTGGGGATAAATGGTTCATTCCTCATTACCCACTCTCAGTTCTCAAAAACATCGAATGTTCTCCTCTCAAGAACCCTCCAAGCAAGACTAGGGCTTCTCATCTCTTGTAGCAGTTCAAGCTTCTCCTCTGAAAGGATTTTATTTAGGTATGTGGGAATTCAACAAGGGAATTGTCCTTCCTTGTATCCCGAACCCCCCCATAAATCCTTATCAGTTTAGCCACAGGTTCTTAGGAGCTCCTTGAATAATTTTGATGTTGGGTTTCGTTAATTTTAATTGGGTATTAATATCCATTTTTATTATTCATATATTCTTAATCAATTCCTAAGTAAATTGCTATTGTTCTTGCCAAGATAATCCACAACCTAAAATTTTGAGTAAGAAATATTGCGTATTAAATTTCATCTATTTTTGCAAAGTATGTTTTGGTGAATATCCTAGTTTCATATTATATATATATATATATATATATATATATATATATAATTTTGTTTTTGAATTTTTAAATTTTTTAATATTTGAAATTTTATAACTTAATATTCTTTTTTCTGTTTTTATATTTTTAAATTCTTGAAATTTTGTTATATATTATGAAAATCGGTATTGTTGGAATGAGTTGTGTTCTCTATTAGCTGCTTAGTAGTTTAGTTCGGTTAGAATGTAGAACCTCTTCGGCACTGACCGAGAAAGTGTCAGCGATCGGTTTGACTCCGGTCTTTTTCAGGTGTTAGTGGTGCCTCCAGTTATCAGAATTAGACTCGGGAATCTAGTTTTTTGTCCATTAGCGGTCATGTTTTAGATAAATACTTCCTAACCAGCCCCGGGACCCCGATTCGGTTTACGATTTTATTCTTAGATAATTCTGGCAAGCTTCTAGATAAGTAGTTGACGATCTAGAACCCGGTTTTAGATACATTACGATAAGGCTCTCGAGGTACTTTCGTTATATGTCCCTGTAGTCTTGGGCTGATTTCGAACAATCATCTTAGCAGTTCAGTATTGGTTTCCAGTGGGAGTAGGACCTTGCTTACTTAGGCGAGTGGTTCCCTGGCGCACCCGGAGTTCCCATAACTACATTGCCGGCGTAGGTTATAGTATAGCAGCTTTGGTGGCCCCGGACTTTGTAATCACCCCGATTCATGCCTTTATAACTTTGTAAAGGTATATTGGAGTCCCTGCGGAACTGCAGAGGTGTATACATTGGAATCCACGTCTAGCTCGCGTGGTTATATGTCGGTAAGAGACTCTCCCACTAGTCGGTTCAGTTCGATCTCGGTTTTGACGGTTGGCTCGGTTGATGTGGTCTCTTATACTAAGGATTTCAGACTTAGGGCATATTTTTGACCATCGACCGGGGGTCTTTATTGACCATTTTAGCTATATTCCAATTATCAATTTTTAGTATTTCGGTTCTTCATTTCATGTTATTTAGTTCAATTCTTGGTCCATTCATACTATTTATATCTCTCACTTACTCGGTACATTCAAAGTACCGACGCATACTTTTATGTTGTATTGTGATACGGCTTCGGGTTCTCATACCCTAGGCGTTAGCCAATCTTGTTCGGATCTTCCTATCGCGGCAAGGTGTGAGTCCTCGTATTAGAGGGCGTTATTGTATTCATTTCCGTCTTCTTTATTATTTTCGGTTAAGACTTAGAGTTAGTTGGGGGCTTGTCCCGTGCTCCTTTGTTAGATGGCTTTCGAGACCAGACTTTATTTGAACTTGAATATTTAAGATCTCTATGTTGATCTTTAATTTTTTTTTTATAAATGCTATTATGTATTATTTTAAATTTACATTGTGCATGTTTACTCGGAATACTAGTGTATGATAGACCAAGGGTTGGCAGGATCACTTGTGACTTTAAGTACCATGTTACATCTAGGAGTGTAGGCTCGAGTTGTCACAAACTTTGTATCAGAGCACTGAGTTCGAGGTATCCTCAGGAAAGTCTAAAAAGCGCGTAATTAGAGTCCTTTTCATGGGTGTGAAGCGCGCACACTTATGATGAGGAGGCTACGAGATGTTATTAGGAAAACTCTCTTTTGTTCATACTCTTTTCGTGTGTTAAAAGTTCAATTCCCAATGCTAGCTTCTAATTCGTGCTTTGTTTCATTTAGTGAACCATGCCTCCCGAACACGGTAATGGAAGGAGGGCGAGTAATGTCAACAGACCTTCCTCACCAGCCCCGACAGCTCCTCAAGATGAGTCGGTGTCTACCGCCGGGTAGGGCGGCCATTCAACTTCTGCCCCAAACAGTCACCAACCGGGTGAACCGGCAAGTGTTGCCGATGAACACCAATTGGAATTACGCGGCTTAGCGCCCAGGGTGCGGAATTTCACCCAGATAAAACCCTCTAGGTTTTCATGACAAAGGTGGAAGAGGACCCCACAAGGGTTTGTAGATGAGGTGAGGAAAATCACCGGGAGTGATGGGTATCGAGTCCCTGCGAGAGTGCCGACTTGGCTACTTACCCATTTGAAAAGGGTAGCTCAAATGCAGCTTGACCCGATGGAAAGAAGGGCGGCCGGTGGGGTAGGACCGGTGGGTAGGGAAAAATTTTACGGCTTTCTTGGATAGATTTTTCCCTCGGGAGGCGGAGGCAAAAATGGTAGAGTTTATGAACTTGAGACAAGGAAATAGAAGCGTGAGGAGTATGCTGCAGGTTTACTAGGTTGTCTAAGTATGCTCAAAGATGGTAAAGTGAGTGAGGCTCGCATCTTTGAAGTTTGTAAATGGAGTGTCAAATACGGTCCTCAAGGAGTGCGGGGCAGAGTGATGCTGATCAGGGACATAGACCTTTCTAGCGTTGTATATAACCAACGAGATTGAGGCTAAAAATCCTAAAGGATACGGAGCATAAGAACAAAAGGGAAAGGATTGTCAGTCGGATTTTGACCATCAAAGATCTAGCGGTGGTAGCTACCCACACAGCTGACGGCGCGAAGAACCCAGACACCTAGTTCGGCCCGGTGCCAGGCCGCTCGGTCCCTCCCGGGATCGGAGAAGGTGGATCATACGGCACTTAGTCTGGGGGCGCTCACGGTCACAGAAATAAGTATCTAGATTTCCCCAAAGTGGTAGGAACCACACGGGAGAATGCCTTCAAGGACGGGAGAACATTTTGGGTGTGAAGCTTGGACAGAAGCAGGAGTGCCCATCGAAGCGCAGGAGATCACAATCTGCGACATCTTCGAGGACCCGGCGAGCCGACCAGCTTAGCGAGGGCAGCACATGGGTGCACCGAGATGGCGGTCGTGCCAAAGTCATTTCATGCTCCATCTTCGTTAGGATCGGAAAACTCACGGCGTAGTTCTTACGGTATGTCGTCTCTTCGTCTAGATGTGTATGCCCTCTTAGATCAGAGCTTCACTTTCATTAGAGACCCTATATGCTTGATCAGTTCAACATCAATCCAAGGTCCTCTAAGAAGCCATTTTAGGTCTCCCTCCCGGTTAGCGTGAAAGTTAGAGCCGGCCCAGTGTATAGAAACTACCGGTCTCAGTGTCGAATAAAGTTATTCCAGTAGATCTTGTAGGGATTATACATGGTCAGCACGGCCTTCTTCTCAACATGTATTGGTTACACTCTTGCTATGCCTTAGTCGGTGCGAGAACTAGAGTTGTCGAGATTTCGGTTTCCCCGTAGGCAGTGTTATAATGGCGGGCGACGATTCCGAGCGCCTAGGGTAGGTTTATTTCCTACCTTAAAACCTAAAAACTCATCTATGAAGGATGTACATATCATTTGGTTGGTCAAGGATTCCAACTCTTAGACCCCAACCATCGATTAGTTCTAGTAGTCATTGAGTTCCCCGAGATGTTTTCACGAAGATCTTTCGGAGTTCCCCTGAATGGGAAATAGATTTCGAGAATTGATCTCTCAGGATACTCAACCTATCTCCATCCCTCCTTACGAATGGCTCCAGCCGAGCTTAAGGAGTTAAAAAGGCTTGTTAGAAGACCTTCTTGACAAGGTTTTATCGAGACCCAACATCTTTCTGAGGTGCTCCGGTGCTATTCGTGCGTAAGAAGAGACGGTACCCTCGGGAGAATGTGCATAGATTACCATCGAGTGAACAGGTCACAATTAAGAACAAGTACCCTCTGCAAATTGTGATGCGATTGCGACCAACATCAAGAGCCGGTTGTTTGCCACTGATCGATCTCATGTCGAGGTACCATCATCTAAGGAGCCGAGAGGAAGTGTGACGCCACCAGCAGTATTCAAAACTCGATATGGTCACTGCAATTTGTGGTAATGTCCTTTGGGCTAACAAACACCCCGGCTGTAACCTTTATGGACTTAATGAATAGATCTTCAGGTAGTATTTGGATATGTTAGATTATCGTATTTATCAATGACATTCCTAGTATACTCTAGAAATGAGAGAGCATGCCAACCACCTAAGAGTATCATTATAGACACTCGGGGACCCCAGTTATTCGCCAAGTTCGGCAAGTGACGAATTTTGGTTAAGTGGTTACTTTCTTAGGTCATGTAGTCTAGGGTGAAGGAATACAAGTAGATCCTCATAAGATAGCGGTAGTGAAGGATTGTCCCAGACCTACCTCTCCCTGCGAAATGGGAGTTTCTGGGCTTTAGAGGAGTTGTCTGGAAACGGTTTTGTGGAAGAGCTTCTTCTCCATAGCATCTACTCTACGACTAAGTTAACACGGAAGAAGGTGAAATTTCAATGGTGATATGTGTGAGAAGAGTTTCTAGGAGTTGAATACTCGAAACTTCTCCATTTTTACCTTCCTAGAAGGAACCAAGCTTGGATTGGTTGTTTATTGTGGCAGCTTCGGGGGTTGGACTCGGTTGCGTTCGATATAGCGGGGTAAAGTGATGGCTTACGCCTCAAGACAGCTCAAGGTTCATGAAAATTATCCAACTCATGACTTGGAGTTGGAAGCCGGTAGTGTTTCGCGCTAAAAATATGGAGACAGTACTTATATGGAGCTCACATAGATATATTTACGGATCATAAGAGTCTTCGATGCGTCTTTGAATTAGAAGGATCTAAATCTGCGCCGAGAGGTGGTTGGAGTTGCTAAAAGACTATGACATGAGTTTCTTTATAACTCAAGCAATACCAATGTGGTGGGCGCGCCCTAAGAAGACGGTCTATGGGGAGTGTGACTCGTATTAAGGAAGACAAGAGGAGATAGCAAGGGATGTTCATGAAACCTTGATTAGGGAGTGCGATTGGTGGATTGACTAAAGATGGTGTGGTAATGCAAAGCGGGTTGGATTCATCCTTAGTAGTTGAAGTTAAGTCAGACAAGATGAAGATCCAGCCCTTCTTAAACTTAAGAGATGATTCTTAGAAAGGAGGTGAGGCTTTCTCCAAAGAGATGGTGTACTCCATTACCAAGGAAGATTATGCATATCCATATGTTGGTGAGTTGAGAGAATAGATATTGGGCCGAGGCACACAACTCGAGATACACCATTCACCCGGTGCTACCAAAATATGCTGCGATTGCGAGATATTTACTAGTGGAGCGACATGAAAAGAGAAATTGCGGAATTTGTAGCCAAGTGCCGGAGCTACCGGCAAAGTCAAGGTAGAGCATCAAGGCTAGGAGGCATGACCCAAGATATCGGTATACCCACGTGGAAGTGGGGAAAGAAGTGAATATGGATTTCATTATGGGTCATCAGAGATGTGGAATTGTCCAGCTAGGGATCGGGGTGACCGGGATCGAAAGGATAGGTCCTCGGCGGCATTAGGATTGCATTTGGGTGGGGCACAGTTTCACAGGGTGGCCCAGAGCTTCGCCGGTGAATGAAAGTCGACATTTGAGGTATGTAAGGCTTATCCCTTGACAAGTTATTCTCCTTAGTATGCGTCGATATGTTCTTGAATGGAAATAATGGTCCCATATGTTGCAAATAGTTGCTATTAGTAGATTGTGATTAGATATGTTGTGTTACGGCTATTGTCTATAGACTACGAATATATATATAGGTTGTAGTTAGGCGCTAAGTGTATTGAGAGTATATTGCAGTACCCTTCATCGGGAAAGAGTATGTTAAGTGTGGCTCACGCCGGGAGCATCATAGGGACTCCACTGTGTTTTGGATCTTTCCTCTGTAATAATAGAATTTTGATGTCTTGTTGTCACGTCAAGGCCTCAGAAGTTTAGGGTTAGTTATGGGGCCATATTCACTTCTTCCCACTTCCACGTGCGCATGCTGATATCTTGGGTCATGCCTCTAGCCTTTGATGCTCTACCTTGACTTGTAGGTAGTTCGGGCATGGCTATAAATTTACTTAATGTCTCTTTTCATGTCGTTCACTAGTAAATATCCACTTAATCGCAGTACATTTTGGTAGCACGGGGTGAATGGTGTATCTCGGGGTGTGTGCCTCGTAATATCTATTCTCTCCAACTCACCAACATATAGGTATTCACAATCTTCCTTGGTAATGGAGTACACCATCTCCCCTTTGGCGAAAGCCTCGGCCTCCTTTCTAGGCGCTTCCTTAAGTTTAAGAAGAGTGTGGATCTTCGTCTTGTCTGGCTTAACTTCAACTGCAGGATGAATCAAACCCGCTTTGCATTACCACACCATCTTTAGCTGATCCACCAGCACCGCCATGCTTAGGCGTCTATGAACATCCCTTACTTTATCTCCTTTTGTCTTCCTCAATACGAGTCACACTCCCCTGGGCAAATGCAGCAAGGCGTCGACCACCACATTGGTATTGCCCGAGTTATACAGTAAACTCATTTCATAGTCTTTGCAACTCCAACCACCTTCTCAGCGCGATTTAGATCCTTCTAATTCGGCGTGCGGAAGCCTCTTATGATCTGTAAATATATCTATGTGAGCTCCATATAAGTAATGCCTCCATATTTTTAGCGCAAACACCACGCTTCCAACTCCAAGTCATGAGTTGGATAATTCTTCTCCGAACCTTGAGGCGCTTGAGGCGTAAGCTATCACTTTACCCTATATCGAACGCAGGCGAGTCCAACCACAGGCGTCACAATAAACAACCAATCCATTGTTCCTTCTAGGAAGGTAAAAATGGAGAAGTTTCGAGTATTCAACTCACAAACTCTTCTCACACATATCACCATTGAAATTTCACCTTCTTACGTATTAACTAGTCAGAGTAGATGCTATGGAGAAGAAGCCTTCCACAAACCGTCGGTAATAACCCTCTAGGCCCGGAAACTCGATTTGGTAGGAGAGGTAGATGCGGGACAATCCTTCACTACTGCAATCTTATGAGGGTCTACTTGTATTCCTTCACCTAGACTACATGACCTAAAGTAGCGACTTCAACCAAAATTCACACTTCTTTGAACCGGCCGAATGCTTGGGGTCCACGGTGTCTATAGTACTCTTAGGTGGTTGGCATGCTCTTCCTCATTTCTAGAAGTATACAGAATGTCATTGATAATACGATGGCGAACATATCCAAATACTACCTGAACACTCTATTCATTAAGTCCCGCAAAGGTTATTGGGGTGTTTGTTAGCCCAGAGACATTACCACAAGTGTAGTGACCATATCGAGTTTGAATCTTTTGTTTCGGTATGTCACACTCTCTGCCCTTAGATGGTACCACGACATGAGATCGATCGGGGCTGAGCGCTCACTTGAAGTTGGTGAGCAGTCATTAATTAGGTAGAAGTACTTGTTCTTAATTGTGACCTTGTTATTTGATAGTATCTATGCACGTGCAGGTACCGTCTTTCTTACGCACGAATATGGCAGAGCACCCCGGAAAGATGTTGGGTCTAATAAAACCCTTGTCAGAAGGTCTCTTAGTTTGCTCCTTCAACTCCTTAAGCTCGATTAGAGCCATTCTTTAGGAGGGATATGGAGATAGGTTGAGTCTTTGGGAGAGATCCAGTGCAAATCTGTTTCCCATTCGAGGCGGAAAGATCTTCGGGAAAAACATGCAGGAACTCCTTGACTACTAGAACTAGCCCGGATGGTTGGGGTCACAAAGTTTGGAATCCTTGACCGAACCAAATGATATGTACATCCTTTATAGATGAGTTTTTGGCCTTTAGGTAGGAAATAAACCTGCCCTTAGGCGTTGGCTTCTTTAGTCCATTCTAACAACGGCTCATTGGGAAGCTGAAACTTGACAACTCCCCAGTTACGCAATCGACTAAGGCATAACGGGAGTGTAGCAATACATGTTGAGAATAAGGTCAAAGTTAACATGTCTAACTCTACAATATCGGCTGGAATAACTTTATTCGGGGACTAAGACTAGGTAGTTTCTATACACACAGTGGCTCACAGCCGCTGGGTGGGCCAAAAGCACGAGAGGACCTCTGGATTGATGTTGAAGCGGGCGCTGTATAGGGTCACGAATGAAAGAAAGCTTCTGGATCTAAGAGGCATACACATCTAGATGGAAGAGACGTAACATACCGGTAACTACGTCGAGGTGAGCTTTCTGATCCCTAGCGGGAAGATAGAGCATAGAAATGACTTTGGCTTGTTTGCCATACGTACTGATGTGTTGGCTGTGGGCGGAGTCGGCTGCTTGGTCACGATGATGTGGTAGGTGTGATCTCCCTCGTCTTTGGCGATGGGCCTCCTTAGCGGTGTCCAAGCCACGCCCAAAACAACCCTTCCGTCCTTGAAGGCATTCTCCTGGGGGTTCCTACCACACTTGGGGCAATCTAGATACTTATTCTCGGTATTGTGAGCACGAGGCGTGTGCCGAGATGATCCACCCCTCCCAGATCTGGAGGGGCCCGAAAGAATCGGGGCAGCCAGACAGAGTGTCGGGGTTCTCTCTTCTTCTTCTAGCATTGGTACTTCAGAGGTAGATCTTTGATGGCTGAAATCTGACTGGACAATCCTTTCCCTTTTGTTCTTATGCTCCGTATCCTTCAGATTTTTAGCCTCAATACATTGATTTATATACAATCCAAGCTAGAAAGGTCTATGTCCCTGATCAGATCGCGGTCCTACACTCCTTGAGGACCCGAGCCATGTTGGCGGGAGGAGTATGAGTTTGAGTAGCTAAATCTTCATACTATCCTAGAGCCGAGTCGAAAGTATGTCGCTCTTAAGCGGTTATTTCTCTGTCTAGTTTGCTGATGCTCTTACTTTATTTTCTTAGTTTTATTCCTTAAGTTGGGTAGTTTAATCACCCGGTCTAGACGTTAGCAACTGTGACTCCGTTGGGTTAGCTCTAAGTTTGATACTAGGCAGGACCCGGATGGTGTTCCGTCGAGGAGTATGAGTTTGAGTAGCTAAATCTTCATACTATCCTAGAGCCAGTCGAAATTATGTCGCTCTTAAGCGGTTATTTCTGTGTCTAGTTTTGCTGATGCTCTTACTTTATTTTCTTAGTTTTATTCCTTAAGTTGGGTAACCGTTTAATCACGGTCTAGACGTTGGCAAGCCTGTATTCTCCGTTGGGTTAGCTCTAAAGTTTTGATACTAGAGCCGGACCCGGATGGTGTTCCCGTCACCAGACCTAAAGGAATAAGATAAAATAAATTAGATAAGATAACCAGTAAATACTTCACAAAGAAATAACTATTAAGGAGTAACA
>JACEIK010014683.1:0-21147 GCA_018107945.1 Datura stramonium | reverse complement strand
CTATGTCCAAGACCTCGACTCTTTAGTCAGTTCTTATAGTGTGTGAGTATCCAAAGGTGTTCCCAGATGATCTACCTAGAGTCCCTCCCTAGCGGGAGATCGACTTTGGTATTGACCTTCTTCTCGATAAATAGCCTATATCAATTCCTCCTTACAGAATGGTTCCAGCTGAGCTAAAGGAGTTGAAAGAACAGTTGAAGGATCTCTTAGACAAGGGTTTCATCAGACTTAGAAAATCCCCGTGGGGTGCACCAGTTCTCTTTGTTCAGAATAAGGATAGATCCCTTCATATGTGCATTGACTACCGACAGTTGAGCAAGGTTACAATCAAGAACAAGTATCCCCTCCCCACGATTGATGACTTGTTTGACCAACTTCAGGGTGCTAAGTGCTTCTCAAAGAAATATCTCATGTTCGGCTATCACCAGCTCAGAGTTAGGGAGAGTGATATCCTGAAGACATGCTTCAAGACTCGGTATGATCACTATGACTTTGTAGTTATGTATTTTGGACTAACGAATGCTCCGACAACTTTTATGAATTTTATGAATAGGGTGTTCAATCCATAGTTGGACATGTTTGTGATAGTGTTCATAAATGAAATTCTCATATGATCTATCATGACTTGAGTCTATACCTTAGATGAGACACAGTACTTGGAGTCATAAGTAACCGCAATTCAACCTATGGTCTATCATAACACTGGTAATCTGAGTAAAATCATAATGGAAGCTTTGAAAATAATAAAAACCATTTATGAAGAAGAACTAAATCATAAAGCTTTATACAACTGAAAACAAAACTGAAAATCTGAATCTGTGTCTGAAAGACATCTATATCTGATGAGTTGCTGGGACAAGCCCCCCCAGCAAACTCTAAGTCTAATTGAATGAGAAATAACTGAAGAAAAATAAATATCGTCCTCGAAAGATGAGGTCTCAACACTGGTGCAGCTGATAACTCCTGGAGAAGATCTGCTAATGGTGCTGAGACTAAGAACTTGCAACTATATCATGAAATGATGCAACATAGAAGGTATGCGTCAGTACTTTGAATGTACTGAGTAAGTAGGAGAAAACATAACCCAGAAAATAAATAACTGAACTGTAATGACATGCAATGACCAATAGAGATGCTAAAACTGAAAAAACTGAAATATACTGAGATTGTCAATATGACCCTGTCTAATGGTCAAAGTTATGCCTTAAATCTTAGATACTGAATCTGAATTAACTGTACTGAATTGAGTAAGCTGAAACTATTCTGAACTGAGCTAATCTGAGGCTGAATTGACTAATGAGAGAGTCTATAACTGACATATAACCACGTGAGCTAGACGTGGAGTTCAATGTATGCACCCCATCGGTAGGACCCAATATACCTTACCAGGGTATAAAGGCAGTAACTGGGTGATCACAATTCTGGGGCCATAAGGCAAATAAAAAAATAACCTACGGTGGCAACGTAGTTCTGGGAACCAGGGTGTGATGGAACCTTGGTCTGCTCGGTGCTAAGTTCTACTCCCACTAGATAGTCCTAGACTGACTACTAAGCTAATAGCTCAAAACTGGGGCCCAAGACTAAGTCAGGAATACCTATCTGGAAGTATCCTGAGAGTCTTATTGGACCGCATTCTGTAACTGGTGTTCTAAGACTGGCTAGAGCCACTTATCTAAAAGCGTAGTAACGTTCTAAAGAACAAACTGAAATATGAAGTTAGGGTTCTAAGACTGGTTAGAGCTGCTTATCTAGAAGTGTCGTAACCGTCTAAAGAGCCGCTAAAATACGATAACTGAATCTAATAGTGATAACTGGGAGGAACCACTAACACCTCAAGAAATGACTATAGTCAAACTAATCAGCTGACATTTATGGACATCACTGAGTATGGTAATAATCTGACTGAGACTGAACTAACATGCATCTGACTGGGATTTCAACATATACTAACAATATGGGGATCTCAAGACTGATAGAATAAAGCTACAAGGAAACTAGTCCAACATGCAAGATTTTACTTTTTCTGAACTGAGAGTTAGGGCTAAGTCATTCCACTAGATACTAGTTTCACAAAATTTCTAGAAATAGGNCCACTAGATACTAGTTTCACAAAATTTCTAGAAATAGGGAATAAATAAGTAGTTAATATCATGAATAATATTCAACTTGAAATCTTAAAGAAATGTCTGAAAACTTTCTACATTTTGAATCCATAGGGTTGTAACTGATAAAAGAAATAGAGAAATATTCTGGGAACACAAGGGTAGAACTATTCCTTTGTTGAATTCCCACATACCTGGTGAAGAAATTTTGGAGAAGATCCCTTGAGAATACGGGAAGAAGTTGATTGCCCTAGTTCTAGCCTTGAGAGTTTCTGCGTGAGAGTTCTTCATACTGAGTCTCAGTATTGAGAGAAGGAGTGAGAGGAATACGTCGATCACCCTTTTAACTCTCCCTTGGACGTGCCCAAAATGACGTAGTTTAGAGTCTAGGAGTTCAGAAAATTACAAAAAATCCCCTAAAAATCTCGTAGAAAAATCACACTGCCAGTCCTAATGAGGGACTGGATGATTCGTGGTTACTGACCACGACTCGTGGTCTGCCCCATTGCCTACACTGGAAATTGCACATCATGGATCATCACGAGGGAAACCACGACTCATGGTGTACCGAACGACTTGTGGTGACCATTCGTTGGGAACACTGCCAAAATTCTTCCTCTTTCAGTTAACCCTTGACCACGATCCACCTGACGACTCCTGGTGGTGACCACGACCCATGGTCACACCCGTGGTCACCTCAAGACCCAAAATTCCAACCATGGCCAAACCATTCCCCCTCGAGTCACTTAACGACTCATGGTGATCCTGATGGGTCATTGGACGACTCATCCCATGACCTGGTGCAGAAATTTATGTTTTCTCCGTTTTAACTACCGGGTATGATCTTAGGGTTTTTGAGGTATTACAATATCTCCCCCTTGGAAACATTCATCCTCGAATGTGGGAAAACACACTAAAATGTAGAGAATTGCAAACATCATACTTAAATACTAATCATCTAAGCTGAAAACTAATGGAATGACTACCTCCAAACTGAACTACATGAATGAACTGAATTCATGACTCATACGTACATACATTGACATGAAAGAAACTGGGGAACATGAACAGAACATGAAACTGAATAGAGTACTAAGGAGGGATTTAGTACCTGATGCTAGAACTAGACTAGAAGGGAATAAGGTGAGGGTATCTAGACATCATGTATGCTTCTGCTTCCCATGTGGCTTCCTCAACTAGCTGGTTCCTCCACAAGACTTTCATTGAAGCAACTTCCTTGTTCCTCAGCTTACAAACCTGACCGTCAAGGATCTGAACTGGGACCTCTTCGTAAGAGAGACTATCTTTTATTCCCACACTATCTAGTGGCACAACTGAGGTTGGATCACCGATACACTTCTTCAATAGCGACACATGGAAGATTGGGTGCACATATGCTAACTCTGGAAGTAGTTCTAACTCATATGCCACACTGCCAATTTGCTTCAAAATTCTGTATGGTCCCACATATCTCGGACAGATTTTTCCTGTATTCCCAAACATCATCACCCCTTTCATGGGTGAAATTTTTAGATAAACCCAATCATCCACTGCAAACCCTAACTCTCTTCTCCTCACATCAACATAGGATTTCTGACGGCTTTGCGCTTTTTTCAACCTCTTCTTGAAAAGTTGCACCTTCTATGTAGCCTTATGAACTGAGTCTGGCCCTATGAGGGTAGCTTCACCAACTTCAAACCACCCTATAGGAGACCTATATCTCCTACCATATAGTGCCTCAAACGGGGCCATTTGGATACTGGAGTGGTAGCTGTTTTTGTGTGCAAACTCAATGAGAGGTAGGTGATCATCCCAACTGCCTTTGAAATTGATCACACATGCTCTCAGCATATCTTCCAAGATCTAGATAGTCTGCTCAACTTGTACATCTTTCTGTGGGTGAAACGTTGTGCTAAGCTTGACCTGGGTACCAAGTCCCTTCTGAAATGACTTCCATAATTGTGAGGTGAATTGGGTATATCTATTTGAAATAATGGAAAAGGGCACCCCATGCAGTCTGACCAATTCCCAAATATAAAGCCTAGCATAATCCTTAGCTGAGTCTGTAGTTTTAATTGGGAGGAAATACGCTGACTTGGTCATCCAGTCTACTATCACCCAGAATGGGTCATGCTGTCGACGAGTACGAGGTAGAACTGTAATAAAATCCATATTCACTTCTTCCAACTTCCATGTGGGTATACTGATATCCTGAGTCATACCTCCCGATCTCTAATGTTCTACCTTGACCTGCTGGCAGTTCAGGCACTTAGCTACAAATTCTGCAATGTCTCTTTTCATGCCGTTCCACCAGTAAATATCCCGTAGACCATAGTACATATTGGTAGCACCTGGGTGGATAGAATATCTCGAACTGTGTGCTTCAGCCAGTGTCTTCTATCTCAGGTCACCCACATCCGACACACATAGTCTACCCTAGTAGCGGAGTACACCATCTCCCCCTTGGGATAAAGCCTCCAATTCTTTTATGAGGACCACCTCCTTCAGCTTAAGCAATATAGGATCTTCATCCTGCCTTGACTTAACTTCAACTACCAATGAAGAATCTGATCTACTATGCACCACTACTCCGCCCTCAGCTATATCAACAAACTGCACTCCTAATTGAGCTAACTTGTGAACCTCGCTTGCCAGTTTCTCTTTTCTCTCTTCAATATGGGCCACACTCCTTATAGACATTCTGCTTAAGGCATCAGCCACCACATTGGCTTTGCCCGAGTGGTACAACACACTCATGTCATAGTCTTTCAGTAGCTCCAACCACCATCTCTGACAAAGATTTAAATCTTTCTGACTGAACACATACTGAAAGCTCTTGTGATCGGTGAAAACATCCACGTGAGCCCCATAAAGGTAGTGCCTCCATATTTTCAATGCAAAAACCACTGCTGCCAACTCTAGGTCATGAGTTGGATAGTTCTTTTTATGAACCTTGAGCTGTCTGGAGGTGTAAGCTATCACCTTACCCCGCTGCATCAGAACGCAACCAAGGCCAACACTAGAAGCGTCACAATACACCATGAACCCATATGTTCCTTCCGACAAGGTTAACACTGGAGTGGTAGTGAGTCGAGTCTTCAAATCTTGGAAACTCTTCTCACATGCATCTGATTACTGGAATTTCACTTTTTTATGAGTCAACCTAATTAGAGGAGATGCAACGAAGGAAAAACCTTCTGCAAAACATTGATAATAGCCGGCTAGACCCAAGAAACTTCTTACTTCAGTTAGGGAAGTAGGTCTTGGCCAGTCTTTCACTGCTGCTATCTTTTGAGGATCTACCTGAATACCCTCACCCGAGACCACGTGACCAAGGAAGGTCATAGACTTCAACCAGAATTCACATTTGCTAAACTTAGTGAATAATTGACGGTCTCTGAGCGTCTATAGCACTATCCTCAGATGGTTAGCATGCTCTTCCTCGCTTCTAGAGTATACCAGAATGTCGTCAATAAATACAATGATGAACATGTCTAGATATGGCTTGAAAACCCTGTTAATCAGGTCCATGAAAGCTACGGGGGCATTAGTCAGTCCGAAAGGCATAACCACAAATTCGTAGTGACTATACTGAGTTCTGAAAGCTGTTTTCGGTATGTCAAATTTTCTAACCCTTAGTTGATGGTACCCTGACTTGAGATCTACCTTGGAAAAACAATTGGCTCCCTGAAGCTGATTGAAAAAGTAGTCAAACATGGGTATGGGATACCTGTTCTTAATTGTGACCTTTTTCAACTGACGGTAGTCGATACATATTCTGAGGGTACCGTCTTTTTTTTGCTCAAATAATACTGGAGCACCCCATGGAGAGATGTTGGGCCTGATGAAGCCTTTATCAAGGAGGTCTTTTAACTGCTCCTTCAACTCTTTAAGCTCAGTTGGAGCCATTCTGTAAGGAGGGATGGAGATGGGATGAGTGTCTAGGAAAAGGTCTATGTTGAAGTCTATTTCCCGCTCAGAAGGGACTCCGGGAAGATCTTTGGGAAATACATGAGGGAAATCACTGACAACTGGAACTAACTAAATAGTCGGAGTCTCAGAGTTGGAATCTTTGACCCAAACTAGATGATGAATACACCCTTTATAAATAATCATTCTATCCTTAAGGTAGGAAATAAACCGACCCTTAGGCGCTGAACTACTACCCGTCCACTCTAAAACTAGCTCAATAGGGAACTAAAATCTGATGACCCTAGTTCTGTAGTCGACTAAGGTATAACCAAAGTGTAACAAATCCATGCCAAGAATGAGGTCGAAATCAACCATGTCTAACTCTACAAGATCAGCTAGAATGACCTTATTCAAAATTGAGACCGGGTAGTTTCTATACACCCAACTGGCTCTAACTGACTCACCAACTGGGGTGAAGACTGAGAATGGTTCTTAGAGTACCTCTGGACTAATATCAAACTGGAAAGCTGCATAGGGAGTCACGAACGATAATGTGGATCCTGGATCTAGTAGGGCATACACATCTAGATGGAAAAGGCGTAACATACCTGTGACCATGTTAGGTGAGCTCTCCTGATCCTGACAAGAGGACAAAGCATAAAAATGGTTTTGGCGCTGGACACTATCCATACCTAAAGTGTTGGCTTGCTGAACTGGCCGTCCTGTTGGAGTTGTTGAAGTGGTGGATCGTGATCTCACCCATCCTGCTGACGGGCATTCTTCAAGCCGATGACCTAGCTGTCCACACCCAAAGCAACCCTCTCGACCTTGAAGGCATTTCCCTGGGTGGTTCTTGCCACACTTAGGGAAAGCTGGGTAGCGGTTGCTGGTGCTGTTACTCTGGGACTGTGAGCCAGATATTCCAACCCTCCGATCCTTGTGGGACCAAAACATAGGGGCACTGGCTGAAGTGGGTGCTAGAGACCTCTGCTGCTGCTGCTGTTGCTATAGGCGTATACTAGCGCCAAAACTCTGGTGGCCATAATCTAATTAGCCAGTCCTTTCCCATTTAGTCTCCCACTCTAAGTCTTTTAGCTTTTTTCCTCAATCTGCTAAGCATGAACGATGAGGTTGGAGAGGTCAATATCTTTGATAAGCATTGCAGTCCTGTATTCCTTGCGAGCCAAGTTTGATACTCCATTGACGAACTTCAGCATGCGAGCGCTTGGCTCAGATACCATCTCTAGAGCATGTTTAGACAACCGCGTGAACTCTAGTGCATACTCTTCTACCATCCTATTGCCCTGTTTCAGATTCATAAATTCTGCCACCTTAGCCTTCTTAAGCTCCCGGGGGAAGAATATGTCTAGGAAGGCCTTTGTGAACTCCTCCCACTCCACCAGTTCTACTCTCACTGGTCTCCCCTCCATCCATTGATCGTACCAAATCTGGGCTACCCCTTTCAGCTGGTAGGCATCCAGGTCAGGACTCTCATAAGAGCTAACACCCATAATTTAGGTGATCTTTCTATCTCATCCACGAACTCCTGTGGGTCCTCTCCCACCTTAGATCCATGGAAGGCTGGAGGGTTCATTCGGATGAAGTCTCGAACTCGAGAAACTACTACAGACCCATTAGTGTTAATCAGAACCACCTGCTAGTTCACTTGGTTCGTAATTGTTTGCACAAGCAGTTGGAGTGCTGCTCTGAACTCTGCGGAGGACACTGGGTCATCTTGAGGGGCTGGTGGAGCTGGTGGGGCAGGTCGATGAGCATTGTCGGCCCTTCTTCTGTTACAACATCTTGGAGGCATGATTTCACATAAACAAAATAGAGCACAAGTTAGGGAACGTTTTTAGAATTGAACCTCAACGCACTATAAAGAGTATGAACAAAGGGAGTTTTCCTAAAAACGTCTAATAGCCTCCCCGTCATAAGTGTGGCGTTCTTCACACCCATGAAAAGGACTCTACTTGACGTGGCTTTCAGATATCCTAAGATTCTCCAACCTAGGGCTTTGATACCAAGTTTTTCATGACCCGAGTCTATACCCTGGACAAGACACGATACTTGGAGTCACAAGTAACCTCAAGTCAATCCATGGTCTATCATAATACTGGTAATCTGAGTAAAATCATAGCGGAAGATTTAAAAATAATAGAAACCATTTATCAAGAAGAACTAAATCATAAAGCTTTATACAACTGAAAAAAACTGAAAATATGAATTTGTGTCTGAAAGCCATATATATATCCGATGAGTTGTTGGGAAAAGCCCCCAGCTAACTCTAAGTCTAACTAAATGAGAAATAACTGATGAAAAATAAACATCATCCTCGAAAGATGAGGACTCACCATTGGTGCAACTGATAACTCTTTGAGAGATCTGGTAATGGTGTTGAGCCTAAGAACCTATAGCTGTATCATGAAATGATACAACATAGAACGTATGCGTCAGTACTTTGAATGTACTGAGTAAGTAGGAGAAAACATAACCCAGAAAATAAATAACTAAACTGTAATGACATGCAATGACCAACTGAGATGCTAAAACTGAATAAACTAAAATATACTGAGATGGTCAATATGACCCTGTCTGATGGTCAAAGTTATGCCTTAAATCTAAGATACTGAATCTAAATTAACTGTACTAAACTGAGTAAGCTAAAACTATTCTGAACTAGGCTAATATGACACTGAACTGACTAGTGGGAGATTCTATAACTGACATATAACCATGTGAGCTAGACGTGGAGTCCGATGTATACACCCCATCGTTAGGACCAAATATACCTTGCCAGGATATAAAGGTATGAACTGGGTGATCACAATTCTGGGGCCATATGGAAAATTAAAAAAATAACCTACGGTGGCAACGTAGTTTTGGGAACCTGGGTGCGCTGGAACCCTGGTCTGCTAAGTGCTAAGTCCTACTCCCATTAGATAGTCCTAGATTGACTACTAAGCTAATAGCTCGAAACTGGGGCCCAAGACTAAGTCAGGAATACCTATTTGGAAGTACCCTGAGAGTCTTATCGGACCGAATTCTGTAACTGGTGTTCTAAGACTGGCCAAAGCTGCTTATCTAAAAGCGTCGTAACTGTTTAAAAAACAAACTAAAATCTGAAGTTGGGGTTCTAAGACTGCCAGAGCTGCTTATATAGAAGTGTCGTAACCATCTAAAGAACCACTAAAATCTGATAACTGAGTCTAATAGTGATAACTGGGAGGCACCACTGACACCTCAAGAAATGACTATAGTCAAACTGATCAGCTGACATTTCTAGACAACACCGAGTATGCTAATAATATGACTGAGACTGGACTAACATACATTTGACTGGGATTTCAACATATACTAACAATATGGGGATCTCAAGACTGATAGAATCAAGCTACAGGGTAACTAGTCCAACACGCAAGATTATACTTTTTCTGAACTGAGAGCTAGGGCTAAATCATTCCACTAGATACTAGTTTCACAAAATTTCTATAAATAGGGAATAAATAAGAAGTTAATATCATGAATAATATTCCACTTAATCTTAAAGAAACAAGTCTGGAAACTTTCTACATTTCGAATCCACAGGGTTGTAATTGATAAAAGAAATAGAGAAAGATTTTGGGGACAAAAGTGTAGAACTATTCCTTTGTTGGATTCCCACATACCCGGTGAAGAAATTCTAGAGAAGATCCCTTGAGAATCTGGGAAGAAGATGATTGCCCTAGTTCAAGACTTGAGAGTTTTTACGTGAGAGTTCTTCTTACTAAGTCTAAGTGTTGAGAGAAGGTGTGAGAGGAATACAGTGATCACCCTTTTAACTCTCCCCTAGACATGCCGAAAATGACATAGTTTAGAGTCTGTGAGTTTGGAAAATTATGAAAAAGCCCCTAAAAATCTTGCAGATAAATCACACTGCCAATCCCAACGAGGGACTGGATGATTTGTGGTTACTGACCATGACTCATGGTCTTCCCCGTTGCCTACATTGGAAATTCCTCATCATGGGTCACCACGAGGGACACCACAACTCGTTGTGTACCCGACGACTCATGGTGACCAGTCATTGGGAACACTACTAAAATTCTTCCTCTTATAGTCAACCCTTGACCACGGGCCACCTGATGACTCGTGGTGGTGACCACAACCCGTGGTCACCTCAAGACCCAAAATTTAAACCATGGCCAAACCTTTCCCCACGAGTCACTCAATGACTCATGGGGTTCCTAACTGGCCACTGGATGACTCATCCTATGACCTGGTACATGAATATCTGTTTTCTCCATTTTAACTCTCGGGTCTAATCTTAGGGTTGTCGGGGTATTACATACTCTCAGAACGAGGAGGAATATGCTGCTCATTTGAGGATCGTCAGTTGTTTGTTAAATTTAGCAAGTGTGAGTTTTGGCTGAAATCAGTGGCACTTTTAGGCCATGTGGTGTCAAGTGAGGGTGTACAAGTGGACTCACAAAAGATAGAAGCTGTAAAGAATTGGCCTAGAACATATAATCCTTTGGATATCAGGAGTTTTTTGGATTTAACTGGCTACTATAGAAGGTTTGTTGAGAGATTTTCATCCATTGCAGCAGCATTGACTAAGTTGAGCTAGAAGAAAGTCAAGTTTCAGTGGTTGGATACATGTGAGAAGAGTTTTCAAGAGCTAAAGACTCGGCTCACTTCAGCCCCAATATTGACCCTACCCGAGGGTACATATGGATTTGTGGTGATTTATGATGCCTCTAGGGTTTGTCCTAGTTTTTTGTTGATGCAGCATGGTAAGGTCATTGCGTATACCTCTATACAGCTCAAGACTCATGAGATGAATTACTTGATGCATGACCTAGAATTTGCAGCAATGGTGTTTGCACTAAAGATTGATAATGCTCAAACTCACACTTCCTAACAAAATATGATTGTTAATAAAGAACACAACTAAGAGGTTGGGGTCAAACCCACAGGGAATAAGGTAAGATCAAGACTAATGCTGGTAGATGAACTTGTTGGTGAGTTATCTCCAAATGTGTGGGGGGTGAAGAAAATAATGCTAAAAAAGATTATAATTCTGATTTAAATCAAGATTCTCAAACAACTAGGGTTAGGTTTTCCCATGGGTTTATAACTACTTCAGGTATACTCACGTGATCAATCCCAATACTTACTTATAGAAATGATAACTAAGGTTCATCCAAATGACTGGTTCATCCCTATTGGATGACTATACTCAATCACTGGGTTGGGTCTCATGATTAATTTCAAATTGATCGTTATCAATATGTTCCAAATTTAACTATCCTACGACCACAACTCAAGTTAATATAATGATCGTAAAGACCAAGAATTTATCGTAATTCTCTTTCCTACTCTCTACTTCTCTAGATTCAAGCAAGTAAAGAATCCAGGAAAGTCCTAATATTGTACACCGCTAAGAGACGTTTAAAGATAAAGAGAATACAATACAAGCTTTTAGCATTTGTTTTGAATCCCTTTTTGCCAACCCTAGTTCGTTAATCCACTGTGCTTCCAACAACCCCTGGTTATGGAGGTTTTAGCCTCTGATGGTTGTAAGATTATAATGTGCAATAATGGACAAACACATAATTAAATACTTACAGAAACAATTGGAAGAAAATCAGATTTGAATATCAAAGATCATACTCAAGAACAATTTATAAATTCAAGAATTTGATCCAAGGAATTGTTCCTCAAAACTTGATAAAAATTCACAAAAATTATTCTTCACACATCGACTAACTCAATTCTGTCCTTCTCTTATTAAAATAAAACATAAAAGCTATTTATACAGACATTAGAAACCTTTTCCTAAGCTAACAGGAAATTTTCCATATTTGGTGTCGACTGTGTCACGACTGGTCCTATGACCCGTAGCAGGATTGTACGGGTCGTACATGCTTCTCATAAGTCCTTAGATGCTTCAGATTTGGCTAAGTGTTGGCAAGCTGGTACAAATCGTACCTTCATCCTACGAGTCACACAATGCTTTCGTGGTTTGGCCTTGAGAACTCTGACATCTTCTGAAATTCTCCATGAGTGTTGTGGTACGACTCTTACCTTCTTCCTATGACTTGTACTGTCTGTAGTGTCTAAAGTTCTTCCAAGTATTGAAGAATCTTCTAAATTTCACCACGACTCATGGTACGGTTCGTACATTGATGCTATGATTCGTGAGTCCATCCGTACTAGGAGTTTGCCTTTGTGCAATTTTCTCTAAACAATTCCATGACTCCAGTTACGACTCGTACCATCTTTGTACGACTCGTACTGAGAGTTGTATGTTGCATTCTTCTCACTTCAGCCTTCTGGCTTTTATCACGGTTCTGAGTACAATTCGTACAATCAAGGTACGACTCATACTGAGACTTGTACTTTGGCTGATTTTCTGCATTTTAAGGCTTCTTTTGCACGTCATTGCCCCAACACTTATTTTCCCTAAAATCAAAGTAAAAGTGCCTTATATCCATGTAAACATACCAAAGCCCATGCTATTTTCTCAGTTTTAAGAATTGAAAGTACTGTAAACTCACAGCACATCAACACCCTCTTCTTAAGATTTTTGCATGTACTCAGGAAAAAAATAAAAACTAAACACGATGCTTAACTAGAAAATAAACCTAGGATACTACAGCTAACATCAAACAAAATTTGCACTATTGACTCAAAAAGCTTTTGACCTTCTTCCTTTGAACCAAATCAGCACATGCACTATAAGTAACCACAAAATATGATAAACAGGGATCAAGACATGTCATCTAGCTATTAACAGATAGTCAAGTCATCACCAATGCTTTTTTACACAGACCACTAGTAGAGTTAAACACAAACCATGTACCCTCACAACATATGAAGTCACCCACTCACAGATATAGTAAAATATATAACATGGGATTGAACAAGCAAGACTCTCACTCTCACAAAGAAGTTTCAAATGCTGCATATCAAATACAATAGGCTTGCCCTTATTTTCTCTACTTCGATTTGTCGGATGGTCAGGCTAGGATCACTAAAGGACTTGCTTTGGCTTGTAATATAGGTTTTGGAGCTGGGTATGATAGATATGGGATCTTTTTAAGTGATGAAACCCTTCCTTGTCAGTACATACATATGGCTCCATTTTTTCACTTTTTTCCACCCTTTTTGCTTCTTTCACTTTTTTTCCTCCCTTTTCACCTTTTTTATGACTTGTATGAGTGTAGTGTGTTTCTTCAAGCTTTTCACGCATCGTTCACTTTTTGAATTTTCTTTTTCAATTTTTTTTATTTTGTCACATCACACCTCATTTTCACTTTTTTTCTTTTGTCTCCCTTTTCACCTTCCCACTATTTATGCATCCCTATTCTAGCCATCCTTAACTTAGGCATTTTGCCTATGTTGAGGTTCACAATGTCCATGAATGGACCAGGGAAAAAACAAGTTCATTATAAAAATAGGTAAGGTTAATTGGTTAATCAAAGAAAAATGGTTTATTTAGGGCTCAAAATTTGGATCAAGGGAATCATATCATTTTTGGTAGGGTCATTTAAGCTAAAAATGGGCTTAACAAGAATGACCTATAATCCTTTCCTAACCAACCATCCTAAGACCTATGCAAAGACCAATCGGGCAAGCTCTAGGTCCTCTACGCAGTATTGCATTAGGTATTAGACCTCACTTATTCGTGGTACATGACTTGCATTCACTCTACCTGTCCGGTTTATTCATGGCTTAACAAAAACTATACATGTTAATATACTAAATGACATGAAAAGATCCACATAAATCATGCATGCAATCACAAGTACATAGCTAATCATCAAGAAATTTTAAACAGGGTTAATTTTCAAAAATATCAAAAATAGTGCAATTTATTGGTTGAGTACTCCTAAGATACTTTATAAACAAACAAAAATCACAAAACTAAAATCGTAAGCATGTTGGTTCTGCTAGATAGAATGCCCAAGGAAAAAACACGATAAGAAAAACCCTTGGACGAATCAAAAACCCGAAAATACAAGCACACCCCCTCCCTTTTTTAAAAAGCGTTCTTCGTCCTTGAAGCATAGAATGTAAAAATAGAGGGAAGGGAACATACTTACGGCGCACTAAGCGCTCCTGTCATCCTGCGGAGGAGGTGCCTCCACTGCAATTGTGGTGTTGTGGGTGGCCGACGCACTCAATGGTAGGTCAATAGGGGGAGTGGCTACCCCCTCAATAGTATCAACCGTCTCTACAACCTCTAGAATAATCGGGGCTAAATGTGGCTCGCCCGGAGGGTCCCTTCCTCTAGCAAGCTCTTACTGGGCCATGGTGGAGCTACCTGCTCTTCTGGCTCATTCCTGCATCTCTAAAAAGTATGTGTCATGAGTCTGCAGGCTCTCTACTCATGCCTATTTGCACTCTCTTTTCTTTCTCCTCCTCTTCTTTTTTGTGGTCTCGTCTCCAATATCCTTAGAGATCCTCTTTTTCCCTTTTTCTTTCCCTGCTCTATGGGCTCCCAATAAGCTGTCGGATCAAGCTCCTCCTCTATATCAGTATCGAGGTTAGGGAGAGTGGGGGCTGCTATGACTGTCGGCTGCCGTGATAACAACTCATCCACTTGGCTCCAAAGAGCCCCCAACTCCTCATGGAGGCTGCCCATATCAGTTTTCTCGACCATGTGCATATTGAATCTGCTTTTGAACTCATCTAATATGGAATGTAGGGCCTGTGCAGCTGTCTCTATCTCAGCCTTCATCCAGGGCTTGACATTCTCTATCATTGACTGAATCTTTCTCTCATCCATGTTCAGTCTCTTTGGAGAAATTCCTGAGGCGCTAGAATGTATTCAACTGGAGTTTGGATCGGGATGCTCGTAGGTGGTTCGACAGAGATTCTGGGAGCTGCATCAGAATAACTAGCATCAGTAGCCGGTGTCTTGCCCTGTTCCTGTGAGGTGGGGGCATTCACCTATGCGCCCCTAACTGGCCGAGTTAGTGGGACTGTGGTGGAAAGTTAGGATCGACTTACCGTGTTTATCTCATCCCGAATCAGGACAATGTCAGTGATCCGTTGTCCTCTAATCAAGCTCTCCTCACCACGGCGCACTGTAATGTCTACCTCCGTGCTTAATTTGAAAACGAGACTCAATGGGATGATCATGCTCAATCCCATAGCCTGATCTCGCATCTCCTCTGTAATGACCCTCGGAATGTGGATGGGGTATCTGGACATGATACATGACACCAAAGTTGCTCTATTTGCGTTGAGGGTATTGCCATTAACCGTTGGTGCCAACCAGTGGTGCACTACCATCCAGCAGGCCTTTGCTATGAAATTTAGGGAATTCTTCATGACCTGCTTGCCGCTAGTGACCCACTCTGCCTCTTCTTTGTCCTCAGCGATCATATCAGACAACCGCTGTATCTGCCTCCTCCTCCCATCAAAGTTGAGCTGCTTGATCTGTTTTAATGCCTCTAACCGATATTCATATTCTGGCGCAGCATGTGGTGGTATAAACTGGGGGCCATATAATATCCGAGCAATAGTGTTCTTAGATATATCAACCTCTCGACCTCTAACCAGGACACTCTCCAGCTTGGGCTGATATTTCAACTTCTGACCCTCTTTCACCTTCTACTCCACGGTTTCCAAATAGTAGTCATAGAACTCCCGAATGATTTCTGGAGTGTATTAGTCTGGGGCCCAAGCCATGCACTCAAATCTATAGAAGCTAAATATGCGCTTCATCTCCTCCACCTTGTTAAATGTATTTGTGAGGATCTGCAACTCTTCTTGAATGCCCCACCTAGGTTTGTTTTTGGTGGTGAGAGCAATGCTCTATTCATATATCTCCTAGGCTCCTGGTACTCTCCACTAGATAGTGTGATTCTCTCTAGGCGGATTCTGATCTTGCTTGGCATTTGGTGCCTCCTCCTCTGATCCGGCACCACCGCTTGCATCTTTGGATTGAGCCTCCTTGGACCCCTCTTCTTCATTAGAGTTGTTTCCTGACTCTTAAGTTCTTTCCTCAGCTCCCTCCTCAGACTAGGGAGCACCGGCAGATGTGGCAATGGTCGTCGTGGCCTGTGCCTTGGCCTTCTCCCTAGTGGTTCGAGTCCCACTAGTGTTTGATATGTCGACCCTGTATTCCTCTAGTGGAACACTAGGGGAGCTGCCCGCTTGATCGGATTCAGAGGTATCATCAAGTAATGTCCTCCGAGAAGTTGCCTTTGATGCTTTACGCTTCATCATCATTGTACCTGTGGAGGAAAAGGGTTACAATTCCATATCTGAGGAAAAGAAAGCAAGAAAAAAATTCATCTGTACTTTATCACGGGTCAACAGTACGAGTCGTACCTTGGAGGTACGATTCGCACTGAGACCTATAATATCTCTAGTCAGTGTCACGCCTCTGAGATACGACTTGTACCATAAAGGTATGGTCCGTACACGAATCATATGAGGATGCCCTTTAAAACAATTATTCTGTATTTTTCCACGACTTATGGTACGACCGGTAAGTTGATTCCACAAGTCGTAGTAAGGATCGTATTGTCACTTGTGGACTGACCCTTTTCAGATTCTTGGTACAACTGCTAGGTACGGCTCGTAGCAGTAAACCACGAGCCATACTAGGATTCATAACTTGTGATTATTTCAAATTTGGCTTGGGACAGTCCTAATGAGCCATCCTACAAGTTGTAGTATGAAACCATGAGTCGTAGAAAGGCTTGTGAAGCCTGTCCCTGCCTTAATTTTGGTTCAGTTCGTAGGGGGTTTTAGTTTAAGGTTGGGTACTCAAAATTCCCCAAGTCTAGGCATGCATTTAACCAGTTTTACAACTACTCATTCCTCCCCATTTTCATCACGACCTGTAACTTCAATTTTTAACAGTTCAATGCTTCACAAGTTCAAGCTCCTACCCAGTCGCACAAAGCTTGTTTACTGTAATACCCCGAAAGTGCCTAAGATTAGATCCAGGATTTAAAAATGGGAGTTGGCTGAAATTGGGGAAAATCCCATAGAACGGACGACCCAATAGATCGTTGGTCCAACCAACGACCCGTGGGAATAGCCGTGGGAAAATGTTGACTCGGTGGCAGTTGGTACTAACAAGGGAAGTAACGACCCATTGTTTGATATAATGATTCACTACTTAGAGTCGTGGTGGGAACTAATCCTAAGCCTAAGGGGGAGTAACGAGTCATGGGACGACCTGTTGTAAGAGTAACGATCGTGGTCAACAGTCATGGGAAGGGCTATTGAACATATCCATTCGATGTAAAGGAAGTCAACCACAACTCCTGGAATGGAAGGGCGAGTCATGGTGAGGCTCATTGGAAGACTCAATACAGAACATGATACGGGAAACAACGGATGACTTAATGGGTAGTCACCTAGAACAACGACTCGTCCTGTTGAGTCGTGGGAAGGAATCTAAAAGTGTGAAATGGGTAGTGGATCCAACGGCTCGCTACCACGAGTTGTGGTATCATTAATGACTCGTGGGACTGTCCATTGGTTCACCCGGTGCTGAATTTTCAGAGATTTCATTAAGGGCATTTTCATCAATCCTAATTCCTAGGGTCCTAAACTATGTCATTTAAGGCTCAAAAATTTGTTTTTATTGAGGGTAAAACCCACCCTAGGCTTATTCATTTCCATGCATGCAAAGTTAAGGGATTGAGGAGGTGATCAAGCTTGTTCTTCAAGGTTTTCTTTATTATTTTCCATTGTGTTTTCAGGAGTGGTGAGATTTGAGTTTCCCCAGGTATATAAGGTTATGAATGAGTGAATCCTTTCACACTCATGCCCAATCTCTTTTAAATCATGAAATTTCCTATCTAAATTCTATGGGTTTTTTACCCAGTGCATGAAATTTTGATTCTCTACATGGGCTCGATCTAATTGAGTTACTATTATTAAATTACGAATTCTGGGTAAGTTTTATGTTGTTTTTCATTAAAACTCATGTTTCAAATTTTTAAAATTAAAATGCCCATTTATGAAAAGTTCATGAAAGTCAAGGTTTATGATGAATGTTCATGTATGATGAATTTTTGATGAGGAAAAGCATGTTTTCAAGTTACCCATATTTATAATCATGTTTTCCAATGAATTGAGTATTTTCAAAGCACGGTAAAGTATTGGGAAATGCCCACATGTTCAAGAATGATTTACGATTTATGATATGGATCTCATGATTTATCGATTTATGATATTGGTCGACTAAAGGGCCTTTTATTCTTGGCTAATCATGTATTTTTATGGGGATCAATGATGATAATGTTCATGCGGCCATGAATCTCAATGAATGATGTTATTGATTTACATACGAGCCTAATGTGCATGTTTTTGGGAGTAGTGTCTAGCACCGAGCAGCTCGGCGTCCAAAGGACTACGCCGGTGTCTCATAACTATATGCCACCGTAAGTTTATATTGATACATTACAATATTAATGATCCCCTCTTTCGTGACATCACATAATGGACATCCCTCGCCTAGCAAGCCAGGTGCGACTCTGGCCACTTGAGTGAGATAGTTGGGGCATCATGTATGGCTCTATCATGATGGTCTCGGTTATGACGAGTCCTCCCATTGTTCCGCATGTTTTATGCATTGATATGTTTATGTTATTTGGCTCAAGTGATGATTTAGTAAAGTTTCTCTTATGACTATGATAATGAATGGTTTACAAACGATTTAAAAACCTTGAGCCTTAAGTTATCTCATGATATTTATGACACAAGCATATTTTCCCTCTCTTTTGATCATTTATGAGATTTTATGAATTTTCAAATGTTTGCTTTACTTTCCTTGCATACTCGATATTGACCGCATACTCTATGTTGTATCGTTTTATGATACAGGCTTCGATTTTCAGATCCAGCATTGTCAGTAGTTCATCTCAAAGTCTAGCATCTACCTTCTTGGTTAGTCATCATTCTCAGAGGACTATATGTTTCAGATGTTGATGTTTCTTTTAGTTTTCAATTTCTTGCCAGGTTAGTTGGGGATGTTGTCCCATCAATCCATCTGATATGATAGAGGCTTTCAGACTACATGTAGTACTTAACTGTTATGTATGTAGTACGTTTCGTTACTATGTCATGTTATGCTTATGCTTCTGCTATATCGACATGTTAAGTATTCCTCTTTAGTGATATGGAGTTAGATGAATGTTCATGCCATGGGTCGACTTGAAGTCCCTCGGGTCTCCTTGTTCTGTGTTACGATTCGGGTCTACATTCGGGTCGTGACAAACTTGGTATCAGAGCCATAGGTTTGAAGTATCCTAGGGTGTTTGAAAGCTGCGTTAAGTAGAGTCTTTTTCATGGGTGTGAAGCGCGCCACACTTATGACAAAGATGCTATGAGACATTTAGGAAATGTCTCCTTCTTTTATGATCCATGTCGTGCGATGAAATGTCTCTTTATCCTTCTAATTCATGCTATTCCCAATTGCAGAATCATGGCTCCCCAAAGAATGAATGGTTGGAGGAATGGAAACGGAGATGGCCACGAGGATGGCAAAGGTAACGGGCACCAGCCGACCCCACCAGTTCAGGAGCACTAGGCACCTGAGCCAGTTTCCCATGGTGTGTTTGGGGTAGCTATTCAGATGCTCGCGCAGGTCAATCAGCAGGCGGTTGGGAAAGTTCCACAAAATGGCAATGCAGTGGCGGCTCAAGTCAAGGACTTCTTGAGAATGAACCCGCCAAAGTTCCTCAGATCAAAGGTAGATGAGGACCCATATGAGTTCATTGATGAGATTGTGAAGATCACTAAGGTTATGGGGGTGAATGGGGTTGAATATGCAGAGTTGGCCTCGTATCAGTTGAAAGGGGTCGCACATATCTGGTTTCAGCAATGGAGAGATAGTAGGGCCACCGGAGCAGGCCCTGTCACTTGGGAGGAGTTTCATGCGGCATTTCTAGATCAATTCTTCCCTCGGGAGATGAGGGAGTTGAAGGCAGCTGAATTTGTGAATCTTAAGTAGGGGAGAATGACGGTATAGGAGTATGCTCTCGAGTTCACTCGCTTGTCAAAGTACGCCCCAGAGTTAGTGGTTGATCAGAGGGCACGGGTAAACAGGTTTGTTCATGGCGTGGCAGACTATTTGGAAAAATATTGTAGGACTACTATTCTCCACCAGGACATGGACTTCCCCTGGATAGTGTTGTATGCCCAGCAGATGCAGGAAGCTTACGCGAAGGAGAGCGAGGCAAAAAGGGCCCAGACAGATAGCCATGGGTTTACTCATTAGAGATCCAGTGGTGGTCACCGCCCTTAGTTTCAGCAGAGGTCACTAGCCCCAACACCATCATCAGCTAGCGTTCAATCTAGACCCAAGTGTGATCAGAGGAGTAGGGCTTCAAGATTGAGGATCAGAGGGGCACGTAGGTAGAGCGCACCTTTCCAGCCTGTAGGAAGTGCAACAAGAGTCATATCGGGGAGTGTTTGCTCGGGTCAAATATTTGCTATGGGTGTGGTAGATCCGGCCACATGCGCCGAGCGTGTCCATTTGTTAGACAGGATGATTATAGAGGCCATGCGCAAACTTCCAGGTCAGCAGTAGCTATAACACGTTCAGCTCCACAGGGGGCATCTACTAGTGGGGGTGGCGGACAACTCCAAAACAGATTCTATGCCCTTGCCTCGCGTTAGGAGAAGGATACTTATTGGTATGTTACGAGTGTTTCACCTTGATGCTTATGCTTTCTAAGATCTAGGGGCTACCTTGTGTTTTGTGACACCTTATATTTCTAGTAGCTTTGGAGTCAGTCCTGAAACTCTGTTAGAACCGTTTTCAGTTTCTATTCCCCTTGGTGATTTAGTTGCATCAAGGCGGGTGTATAGAAGGTGCCCGATCACTATATTGCATAAAGTCTCCTCCACAGACCTCTGCAAACTAACCGTTATCACTAAGTTCCAGCTATAACTATCCTGCGACCACAACTCAAGTTAATACAATGATCATCAAGATCAAGGCTCCATTGTAATTCTCTTTTCCTAATCTCTACCTCTTCGATCAAAGAAAGTAAAGAATTCAGGCACTTCCTAACGTTGTACACCGTTAAGAATCATTAAAGATGAAGAGAATACAATATAAGTATTTAGTATTGGTTTTGGACTCACTTTGTGCAACCCTAACTAGTTA
>JACEIK010014682.1:0-17937 GCA_018107945.1 Datura stramonium | reverse complement strand
CCCCCCAAACTCTTGCATGCATGAATAAGGCTTATCATGGACTAGTCCCCCTTAAAATACCCTATTTAGATCTTAAAATGACGTATTATAAGACTTAGGAGTTTATGAGTTACGAAAACACCCTTACTAAAATGCAAAAAAAAATTTCTAGTTGTCAGTCCCTACGAGGGTCCTCATGAGTCATTGTCAAGGGGCACGACTCGTGGCCTGAATCCGGCATTCTCACTGCCTATACTCCCCAAGCGACCCCACGAGTCGTGGTGGCTGACCACGACTCATGGTCACCATCTGTGGTCTTCACTTCCCTTTCCCATTCTGCCAACTGGTCCACCTAGGCCACGGGCGACCTAACGAGTCGTGTGGCCTGACCACGACTTGTGGTCATGCTCGTGGTCGCACCCCTAAAATTATCCTTGCCTTTCTTGACCATGAGTCACTCCAAGACTCATGTTCACCCCTCACGACCCACCTCATGAATCGTTCTATGACCTGGTGCAAATTTCCAACTTTTCTCCATTTTGACTCTCAGGTTTGATCCTTGGGTTCCCGGGGTATAATAGGGAACCCCGTGTAATCTGACTAACTCCCTTATGTATAGTTTATCATAATCCTCTACTGAATATGTGATCTTAACTGGTAGGAAATGTGTTGACTTAGTCATCCGGTCTACAACCACCCAAATGGAGTCGTGTTGTCGGCAAGTATGAGGTAGGCCTGTGATTAAGTCCATATTCACTTCTTCCCACTTTCAAGTAGGAATACTAATGTCTTGAGTCATACCCCCAGGTATTTGATGTTCACTCTTGACACATTGGTAATTTGGACACTTATCCACGAATTCTGCAATGTCCTTCTTCATACCATTCCACCAATAAATTTTCTGTAGATCATGGTACATCATGATTGTACCTGGGTGAATAGAGTCACTGGTGCTATGAGCTTACATTAGTATGCACCGTCTCAAATAATCTATATCTAGAACACACAACTTGCCATGATAATGGAGCACGCCATCTCGCCCTTTGGAGAATGCTTCCACCTCTTTCCTTAAAACTGCTTCCTTCAACTTGAGCAAAATTGTGTCTTCATTCTTCTTTGACTTAACATCTACCATCAGGGAGGATTCTGACCCACTCTGTACTATAACTCAACTTTCTGTTGAATCAACAAACTGGACCCCTAACCGAGCCAGTCTGTGAACATCTCTAACCATCTCTTTCTTACCATCCTCAATGTGAGCAACACTCCCCATAGAAAATTTGCTGAGGGAGTCAACCACTACATTGGCCTTACCCAGGTGGTGCAAAATAATCATGTCGTAGTCTTTCAATAACTCTAACCACCTTATCTGACGCAGATTCATGTCTTTCTGGCTGAACACATATTATAAACTCTTGTGATCGGTAAAAACAACCACATGGACCCCATAGAGATTGTTTCTCCAAATCTTCAAAGCGAACACTATCGTTGCTAATTCAACATTGTGAGTCAGATAGTTCTTCTCATGAACTTTGAGCTGTATAGAAGCGTAGGCTATGAGTTTGCTATTTTGCATCAGAATGCAACCAAGGCCAACTTTGGAGGCATCATAATAGACTACAAACCTATCTAAACCTTCTGGCAGAGTCAGAACTGGGGTTGTAGTGATTTGAGTCTTCAACACCTAAAAACTCTTCTCACAATCATCAAACCAGTAAAACTTCACCTTCTTCTAAGTTAGCTTGGTCAAAGGGGAGGCAATGGAGGGGAACCCTTCAAATAACCATCTGTAATAGTCGGCTAGACCCAAGAAGCTCGTAATGTCTGATGGAGAATTGGGTCTTGGCCAATCTTTGACTGCCGCTATCTTTTGAGGATCCACTTGGATACCCTATTAGGAGACCACCTAGCCGAGGAATGCAATTGATTTAAGCTAGAATTTACACTTGCTAAATTTGGCAAACAACTGGTGGTCCCTGAGAGTCTGCAAAACTATTCTCAGATGGTTTACATGTTCCTCCTTCATTCTAGAGTAAACTAGAATATTGTCTATAACGACAATAATGAACATATCCAGGTATGTCTTGAACACCCTGTTCATCAGATTCAAAAAAGCTGTAGGAGCATTGGTTTGTCCAAAATACATAACTACAAATTCATAATAACCATATTGATTTTCAAAGGCTATTTTAGGAATGTAATATTCTTTGACCCTAAGTTGATGGTATCCTAATCTGAGATCTATCTTGGGGGAAAAACTAGCTCCCTGAAGTTAATCAAACAAGTCGTTAATCCTGGGTAGGGATACTTGTTTTTTACTGTGACTTTGTTCAGTTGATGGTAGTCGATGCACATTCTAAGTATATCATCTTTCTTTTCCATGAATAGGACTGGGGTACTCAAAGGAGAGATATTGGGTCTGATGAAGCCCTTATCTAGAAGGTCTTTCAACTATTCCTTTAATTTCTTAATCTTAACTTGAGCCATTCTGTAAGGAGGAATACAGATGGAATAGATATTTAGAAGAAGGTCTATGCCGAAGTCTATTCCCGCTTGAGAAGGAATCCATGAAGATGTTCGGGAAACATATCAAGAAACTCACTTACAACTAAAACTGACTGAAGTGTCGGGGTCTCTGAACTAGAATCTCTAACCCTCACCAGGTGGTAGATATACCCCTTAGAGATCATCTTTCTATCCTTAAGGTATGAAATGAAATGACCTTTCGGCGCTAAAGTACTACCCTTCCACTATAAGACTTGTTCGTTGGGAAACTAAAACTTGATGGCCTTTATTCTATAGTTAACTAAAGCATAACAACAATGCAGTCAGTCCATGCCAAGGATGAGGTCAAAGTTGATCATATCTAGCTCTACTAGATCAACTCAGGTGACTTTATTCAACATTATGACTGGAAAATTCTACACACTTGGCTAGCTCTAACTGACTCACCAACTGGAGAAGAAACTGAAAACAACTTTAAGAGGATTTTTGGACTAATATCAAAATGGATTGCAATATAAGGAGTCAAGAAGGAAAGTGTGGCTCCTGGATCTAGTAAAGAATACACATTAATGTGGAAAAGGTGTAACATCCCAGTAACCACATCAGATGAGTTCTCCTGATCCTGTTAGGAAGATAGAACATAGAGACGGTTCTAGCATTGACCGCCACCTATACCTAAGGTGGCGCCCTATTGGGCTGGACGTCCTGGTGGAGCTGCTGAAGTGGTGGATTAGGCCTTTCCCCATTCTACTTATGGGCAATCCCTCAATCCGTGACCCAGCTGGTCGCACCCAAAACATGGTGATTCTTGCCACACTTAGGACATGTTGGAAAAGTGTGGCTTCTGGAAAAATGGATTTGGGACTGGGAGCCCGATGCCCCACCCCTTCTATATTTATAGGCCCTAGAAGATGGAAAACAAGCTGAGGAAGGTGCTGGAGGTCTGTTTTGCAGTTGCTGGGGCGATTACCACCGCCTGACCTCTGTTGGGAATACTCAAACTGGCCTATTTTGGACCTTCTCTATCTCCTTCAACTTTTCTACCTCTATCCATTGTGCATGAATGATGAGACTAGAGAGGTCTATGTCTTTGATAAGCATGGAAGTCCTGCATTTCCTGACCACCAAATCTGAGACTCCATTAATGAACTTAAGCATGTGAGCCCTTAGCTCAGCAACCATTGCTGGAGCATATCTTGATAGCTGAGTGAACTTCAGTGCATATTCCTGCACTATCACATTGTTCTGCCTCAAGTTCATAAATTGGCAGCCTTAAATTGGACCTGCACCATTCTACCTTCCCTCCTTTCATTGCTTGTACCAAATCTGAGCTACACCTTTCAATTGGTAGGCAGCGAGATCAGCACCCTCTATAAAGGTAACACCCATTATTTAGGTGATCTTCTATATCTCATCAACAAATTTCTATAGGTCCTCCTCTACTTTAGCCCATGAAATTTTGGGGGATTCATCTGAGTGAAATCCTTGACTCTGGCAGCAGCTGCAGACCCATTTGTATTAACTAGTACCACGACCTGCTGGTTAACCTAGTTTGTCATGGCCTGGGCCAGCATCTGAATCACAGCCCGAAATTTTGCGTGGGACACCTGATTATCCTGAGGAGCTGCGAGAGCTGGTGGGGCTGGTTGGTTAGCATTTTTGGTCCTCCTTTCATTTCCTCTTTTGGGAGGCATCGTTATCTGAAAAGGGTAGAGTATGAGTTAGGAGGACATATTAGAGTCTAAAATTCTATGCACGATAAAAATTATGAATAAAGGGAAATTTCCTAGAAACGCCTCATAGCCTCCCCCTCATAAGTATGGCTCGCTTAACACCCATGAAAGGGACTCTACTTGACACAGCTGTTAGATATCCTAGGAAGGTCTAAACCTGATGCTCTGATACTAAGTTTGTCACGATTTGAGTCTGTACCTTGGATGCGATACGGTACTTAGAGTTATAAGTGAACCCAAGAAAACCCTGATAGAGCATATTCTACTAAAACTGACCTACTGAAATGATAATACAAGAGCGGAAGCTGATAATGAAATAACTATTACTGAATAAATGACAAAATATGAAATAGTCTAAAAATCTAGTTGAGTTTGTAAATATTGTCTGAAAGCCTTCTAATATGAATTAATGAGTTGCTAGGACAAACCCCCAGCTAACTCCAATCTCTGAACTAAAATAACAAAATAAAATAAAACTAGAAATGAAATTTCGGCCCACGACATATGAGGACTCACCACAGAAGCTGCTGGGATATCGCTGAGAGGATCTAACTGCAGTGCTGAGGCTAGGAACCTGAGTCTATATCATAAAATGATATAGAATCAAAGTATGAATTAGTACTATGAATGTAATTAGTATGCTAAAAGGAACTAAAACTAACATATACTGAATAATAGCAAACTATGTTGATACTGTAATAATAAACTAAAATCTGAAGAGACTGAACTGAACTGGACTGATCTATACTATTCTATACTTTGGGAGAGACTATATTTTACATGTAACCATGTGAGCTAAACGTGGAGTCTAATGTATAGCCCCCATCGGAGAAGGCCCACTATACATTGCCAGGGTATAGTAGCTAAACTAGGTGATCACTATTTGGATCCCATTCAAGCTGATAACGTACGGTCGCAACGTAGTTCTGGGAACTTGGGTGTTGTGAACCCCTGCCCGCTCGGTGGTAGGAATACTCCCACTAAAAGTCCTAAATATGTCTAACTATGTTGATAGCCCGAAACTGATATCCTAAGACTTAAGTTAGAACTACTTATCTTGAAGTGTTTTGAGAGTCTAAGGACCTGAGAGAAACTATGTTCAAGGATTTGTCAGAGTTGCTTTATCTGAAAGCATCGTAACGGTCTAAAGAAAAACTAACAAATTGATAAATTGATTCTACTGAGTTTATTGAGTTTCTCAAAAGACTGATAATAGTTAAATTGATCAGCTGACATTTCTAAAAAATACTAAGTATTGATTGAGACTCTGAGACTGAATATACCAAAAGGCTAACTTTTGTTCATGTATCTGTACTAACATTTGTAATTTAAATGAAATTATCCTGACAAAGAAATATTCATATCTAGATTCTAAGTCATACAAGTCTCATTCAAAATCATATTAAAGATTGGGCATAAAATACATAATACATGAATGATACCAAGGCATGAATTACAACTAGTAATAATCTTGGAAAAATGTCAAGAATTATAACAATAAAGGAAATTCATAAGTGGTATGAAGAAAAACCCTAGTTTAGATCTTCTATAAAGATGGAATAATAGGATTTCTATAAGAAATTCGGGACACAAGGGTGAAAGAAATTTCCTTATTATAATTCCATATACCTGAAAAACAATCCTTGAGAATTTGAGAAGAAGATTGAGTGCTCTAGCTTTCACTTGGAACAAGTTTCCTGTGCTTTCTTTGTACTATTTCTTGGAGTTCTAGAAGAGAATGGGAGTAAGAATTTGATTAAATTCCCTTCAAATTTCACCCCAAATGAAATAGTTTGGGCATTAAAATAATGAAAAACTATAAAAATACGCCTGAGGAAAAGTCTTGAAAATTGCCTGTCGGGATCAAAGGAGTCGCATAATGGGTCGTTGGTTGTGACCATGATCCATTGGGACTAGTAATTAGGCCTGGCTCTAAAAATCTTACTTACTGGAACTATACAATGGACGACACAATGACTCGTTGATCAAAACAACATGACCAACAACCCATTGGGACTAGTCATTGGGCCTAGTCTAAAAGTCTTACTTACTAAAACTGCAAAATGGATGACATAACGAATCATTGATCAAAACAATGGGTCGTTGTCACTGCTCCTTGTGACTATTGGAGATTCTGAAGGATTTCATGGTTTGACCAACATACAGGAACAACTCGTTGGATGGGACAATGAGTCATTATTTCCACTCATTGTCAGTGGAAGAGTTATGATTAGATTCTGAATATCCCCCAACATACGAATAGGACGACTCGTTATAAGGAACCAACCATTTCTACTGAAGGGGTTGTTAACTCTCCTCTAACGGCTCCCTACAATAAGTCATTGTATCCAACAACAACTGAGTGTCTAACTCGTTATTTGGAGGGTTGTTCTGATACATTTCTGGACTGCCACCAATGGATCAAGACAACTGCTTGTTACTGGAAGCAATGGGTCATTGTTTGGCTCGTTAAATATGGGAAAAATCTGTAGGAGTTGGCAACGACTCATACAACGAGTCGTCATTACTGACAACGGCTCATTGGTTGAGTCATTTTGACACAAAAAATTTCTGATTCCCTTTTGATTTTTCATTCTAAGTCTAGGTTTGGTCAAAGAAACTTTTGGAGTGTTACAATCATCCACTACTTAATTTTCTTGTTTTAGATTGCTTCACAAATTCTTTTTTTCTATATAGGCATATTTAACATATACTGATATAATGAAAATACCTTGACCAACAAAAGCTTGATTCATTTTCAAAATAACATGTTCTTACTCACTTGAAAATAATATTTTGTATGAGTTTTAGAGTTTCAAAAGCACTAATTTTAACCATTCCAATTGGAGAGACAAAATTAGTATCCAAGAAATATTATGTAGCCATCCACCTTTTCTTTACTAATAAAAAGCTCAAAAGATATCCACAAATTGATTTTTATTCATATGAATGACCTTTTTTGACATTACCCCTCTTGCGATCTAGAATATTCTACTAATAATATGAATTTTGGGGGTATTGTCATCATTTTGTCTCTTTTTTCCTTTTGTTGTGTTTTTGTAATTTTTCTTATACCTCTCTTTTCTGTAGATATGTATCCAATGTCCTAAATCACACCTATAAGTATATAATTGGGACTCTCTTGGACTTTCTCATTAATGTCATTGATAGGTAAGGTAGTATTATTGAGATGCGCTACATTGTTGTACTTAGAGTTTTCAATATCATTGAGTTTTTTGGGATTGTTCAAATTAATAAACAGTTGGAGGCATGTCATATCCCTAATTTCAGTTGGAACACTTGAGGATTCATAATCGATTTTCTCATGAATTTCATTAGCAAGTTCTTCATTATTTATTTTATTGCCATTATTTTCGTTAGAAGAAACACACTATATTTTCAATCATTCTTTGGGTTGGGATCTTCCTTTATCTCTTCATTTCCATCTACATCTAGATATGTTTGTGTTACTGTCCATTTACTATCACATTGCTCTTCCTGCAATTAGATGTCATTCTTAACAACTGATAGAAAATTCTGATTTTGTATTGATTTGGGAATAGTTATATCCTTTTTCTTCACTACTTTGGGGCAATGTAGGTTTAAATAGAACTTTGTTATTCTTTTTCATCAACTTTTTTTTTCTTTTGGACTTATTTTGTTTGCAGTTTTCTCAATATTGACAACCTTAGTGCAATTATACCATTACATTAGAGGCATGGATACTCTCTATGATTTGTTGATCTTTCTTCTTATTGTCATGTGTACTGATATTGTTATTATGTCGTTCACAGTTATCTGAATGGGCTTCTTGATTCTTCTTAGAATTGTTAGGCTCTTTTTCTATCCCAGCAACCTCAATAGCCTTGTTTTTCTCACTAGCTCTATAATTTCCCAAATTTGCCCCAAATTTCTATAATATTTATATTATTTTGGTATACCATCATTGCTCTATCATTTTGATCAAATTTCTTAACATCTTGTTTGGATGGTTTTTGCTTATTGTATTGTATTGTGTTGTGTTGTTAGTTTAAATATAATATTTGTATTAATTATTGCTTTAATTTTATTGTATTGTGTTGTTAAATCCATCGTTAGAAAACTATGAAAAAATTCATTTTGTGTAATGATCACTCTNCTATGAAAAAATTCATTTTGTGTAATGATCACTCTGGTGCGGTTGCATCGTCACTTTTTTTTTCATTTGTTTTTTCTTATTATTTAATAATCCTATTTTATCTTTTACAATATCTTTTTATAGTAACTCTACCCCGTACCTATTCTTCTTGGAGGTTTATCCTTGTAATTATTGATAGTGTTATATAACGATGAAAAATAATATCATCTATTTAAATATTATATCCATCAAAGTAATACAGTACGAAACAATAGAATACAATACATTTTGAAATAATACATAACAACCATCAAAAAAGACTGTAGGAAGGAAACTCTCATCTTCAAGTCCCATCCAAACAAAATTAAGGAGAATTTTAAGCAGATCAATTTCAATACACACCTTGACGATACTTGGACTAGATTTAGTACAAGTAGAGACATCTAACGAAAGGGGAATCATAACAAAACTTAGAATTTGTTTAACAAAGTTCCTGTATGAATATGGAAGGGAAGACCAGGAAGAAGAACCCATACCAGAGTGATCAAGATATCTTTCTTTGGCTTAAAGTTGGGAGTCCACTTATGTTACCAAATTTGCTTCCCTGCCATCTCTATGACCCTTCTGAACTATACAGACTTTATATCTTCATCATTAATGAAATTCAAGAAGATATTGTAATTTCACATACCTTGATTTTAACTGACACTTTCATTGGAATCATCTCCTTGAATCTAAATCTAATTCTTTCATTTTGTGTCCTAAGCAGTAGAAACATACTAACGAATGTTCTTTGGCACTCATCATCCATGATACCATAAGAATTTGATGCTTTAAAGTTCAAATTCAATTTTCCATTGTGGGTGTGTGAAAAATTAAATTTGTAATACTCTAAAAGTCCCTAAGATCATATTCGAAGTATGAAATGAAGAAAACAGAAAAACCAGCACCATAGCACAGGATGAACTATCAAGTGATTCATTAAGTCACTTGACAAATATGTTAAGTGACCCATTAGGTACAAGAAGCTGGTGAAAAGTTGAAGTTTTGAGAGTCTTAACAACTAGTTAAGTGATACGTTAAGTGGAAACGTGAAGAAAAAATTAAAAATTCAAAAAATGTTTCCAGTGTTCATGGATGGAACTTGAGAACCCTTCATATGAGCTAACGGGTTGTTATGTGACCTATCAGGTCTATCGGGATAATTTTTTATGCCAGGTTATTAAGGGTATTTTCATAATTCCTATGTACTTAACTCCTAAACTAAGTTGTTTTATGCTCCTAAGAGGTTATATTACAGGGTTTCATTTATTCCTAACCCTCATTCTACTCCTAACAACTCTAAGTGAAGATCAAATTCTCTCAAGGCAAGGCTAGGGTTCGTCATCATCTTCTTCTCAATTTTTCTTAGGTCTCCAACTCAAGTTAAAAATTCTTCAAGCCTAAGAATGTAGGTTCATGAATGGGGGAATTCTTCCATCCACATGCCTAATTTCATCATAGTCTCATGAATTTAATTCCCCAAGCATGATCTTATGAAATTCTAGGGTTAGACCTAATTCTCATCAAATCTCTTATGATCTCTTATGAATTCAAGTCTCTTATGATTCAATCTATGTTTTATGATTATGAATGCATGGTTTATACTAGATTCTCTCATGAACTTATGATTTTAAAGTTATGTTGATTTTACTTAATTATATATGATTTCATGAATCTAAAGTTTATGTATCATGATCGCATCGGTGACATTATTTTCATGTCTAGTTAACGTATGTTAAGTATGATTATGAATTTTATGTTTTAAACTAGCCTATGCAAAAAGAAGTATGTTACATGACTATGACTATGAGCAATATGCATATTTTTGGAGTAGTATCTAGCACCGAGTAGGTCGAGGTTAATTGCACGCAGCTCTCATAACTACATGACACCATAGGTATTTATTCATGTTTGAGGCCTCTCCAGAGAGTGTTTCCCCCCATCCTGACCAGGCTCATGAGTGATATCACACCTTTATCGTTCTTTTCTCTGGAAAGGCTTAGGATGGCTCTACCCACTTGAGGGAGATACAATCATGTGCTCATTCATAATTATGTCGGTTATGATAAAGTCTCCTACTGTTCCTCATGTTGAAGTTATTATTGTGCAGGACTTATGATATCATGTTTTATGGTGTAATTGACTCACTGAGCTTATACTTACATTTTCAAACATGTTAAATCATATGATTTTACTTTCAAAATATTGGGTCATTATGTTTCAACTTATGATGAATAACTCATAGTTATGACTATCTCACGACTATGATTTTAGCATGTTGTCCTTAGTCTCATGTTCTAGCTTGCTTTATAATCAGGATTTCAAACTATCTCTTTACTAGTATGTTATACTTACCTTACATTCTTAGTACATTCAAAGTACTGATCGCATACTTTTATGCTATATCATCTCATGATATAGGTTCGAGTGACCAATCTCAGCCCTGACGTTAGCTATGATCCCACTTCGGATCAATCCAATTCTAGTTTTAGTGAGTCCTTATGATCCGAGGACACCAGTTTTGGCTATATGTTTCTTCATTTATGTCTTTCACTTTTTAGATTTTTGTAGAGCTAGTTGGGGGTGTTGTCTTATCAACTCCTCATTCGATTAGAGGTTTCTCGGATAGCTATGAATTAGATGGTTCAACATTGTTGACTTATTTTCTATGTTTATACTTTATGATATTCAGTCTTTCGCTTATGTTATGTTCAGTATTCCTTTATTCTTAGTTTGTTCTCAAGAATATACTATGTATATATCATGGGTTAGCTTGGAGTCATTCGTGGTTCTAAGTCCCATATCGCGTTCCAAGGTCCATGCTCGGGTCGTGACAAACTTAGTATCAGAGTCTTAGGTTTAAAGTATCCTAGGATATCTAAAAGTAGCATGAAGTAGAGTATGTCTCATGGGTGTGAAGCGTGTCACACTTATGAGGAAGAGGTTACTAGACGTTTTAGGAGACTTTCCTTCTTCATGATCTATGTTGTGCGATGAAGTTCAACTCTTTATCTATTCCTCTAACTAGTGGTATACACATTTGCAGAAATATGCCTCGCCGCCAAGTCAATGAAAGTAGGAATGACAATGACAATGACCATGGGAATGGCGATGGAGATGGGCATCAGCCAACCCCACTAGCTCTAGTTGATCCTTTGCATGAGTAGGTGACTCATGCTGAGTTTAGGGCTACCTTCCAAATATTGAAATAGGCTATGACACCCCAGGTCAACCAATAGGTTGTGGCTCATATGAAAATAAATGTGAATGGGACGGCGGCTAGGGTAAGAGTGTTCACCAGGATGAACCCGCTAGAGATTCATGGTTCTAAGGTGGACGAGGATCCATAGGAGTTTATTATGGAGATCCAAAAAATTACCTAGATTATGGGAGTTTTGGGAGAGGGGAGTGAAGACTTGGCCTCCTATCAACTGAAGGGGTTAGCTCATATTTGGATTCGATAATGGAAGGAGAGCCATGGAGTAGGTACAAGTCCTATTGCTTAGGATGAGTTCGTCACGGCATTCTTGGACAGGTACTTTCTCTGAGAGTTGTGGGAAGCAAAGGTAACATGAGTTCATCAATTTGAAGCAGAATGACATTACTGTTCAGGAGTATGCCTTGAGGTTCACCCAGCTATCCAAGTATGCTCCAGAGATGGTTGCTGAGCTAAGAGCTCGTATGAGAAAAATTGTATTAGGGGTTACAGATTCACTGGTCAAGAAGTGTAGGACCACCATGCTTATCAATGACATGGGCATCTCTTGATTGATGATATATGCTCAGTAGATAGAAGAGGAGCAAATGAAGGAGAGAGAGACCAAAAGGTCTAGGACAGGGATCTTTGGGTATTCTCAATAGAGGTCCGGTGGTGGACACTACTCTCAGTCCCATCAGAGGTCATTAGCCCTAGCTCCATCATCGGCCAATGTTCCATCCATGCCATGGGTTGATCAGAGAGGTAGAGCATTAGGCTCTAGGGTTTAGAGGAGAATGACATAGGAGCGCACTTTTCCAGCTTGTAGGAAGTATGAAAAGAACCACTCAGGATAGTATTTGATTGGCTTAGATGTTTGCTATAGGTTTGGAAAGCCTAGAGATAGATTTAAGGATTGCCCTTTAGCTAGATAGGGTGACGGTAGAGGTCGTACCCCAGCCACTACTTCAGCAGCTCTAACATCTCACCCACCTCAGTAGGGCGCATCTTCTAGTGCAAGTGGCGGACAATTCTAGAATAGGTTTTATGCACTATCATCTCATTAGGAGTCGGAGAGCTCACCTGATGTGGTCACTGATACGTTACGAATCTTCCATCTTGATTATGCATTGCTAGATCAAGGAGCCACATTATCCTTCGTCACTCCCTATATTTCTATCAATTTTGGTGTCTATCCCAAAATTCTCTCAGTCGCTACTCTTGTCACTAAGTCAGTTATAGCTCGACGGGTATACAAAAATTCCCTATTACAGTTCTTTCGAAAGTCACCTCAGTTGGCTTAGTAGAGTTAGATATGACAAATTTTGATGTTATCTTTAGTATAGATTGGTTTTATGCTTTCTATGCTTCAGTTAGTTATAGAACCCGGTCAGTAGAGTTTTAATTCCTGGGTGAGCTAGTCCTAGAATGGAAGGGTAGCTCAGCTTTGCTTATAGGTCACTTTGTCTCCTAACGTAAGGCCAAGAAAATGATCTCCAAGGGTTATGTATATCATCTAGTTAGGATTAAGGATTCTATGTCTGAGACCCCTATTATCCAATCCATTCTAGTTGTATGTGAGTATCAAGAGATGTTTTCAGACGATCTACCAAGAGTCCCTTCGGAGCGGGAGATTGACTTTGGTATTGACCTTCTCCTTAATACACAGCCCATATCCATTCCTCCTTACAAAATGGCCCTAGCCGAGCTTAAAGAGTTGAAGGAGCAGTTGAAATATCTCCTAGATAAGGGTTCATCAAGCCTAGTAAGTCCTCGTGGGGTGTTCTAGTCCTCTTTATTCGGAAGAAGTATAGTTCTCTCAAGATGTGCATCAATTATCATCAGTTGAACAAGGTCACAATCAAGAACAAGTATCCCCTCCCCAAGATTGATGACATGTTTGACCAGCTTCAGGTGCCAAGTGTTTTTCAAAGATAGACCTCAGATCCGGCTATCACCAGCTTAGAGTTAGAGAGAGTGATATTTCGAAGACAGCCTTCAAGACTGGGTATGGTTACTATGAATTTGTGGTTATGTCTTTTGGACTAATGAATGCTCCTGTATCTTTCATGGATTTGATGAACAGGGTGTTCAAGAAGTATCTAAATATGTTTTTCAATGTCTTCATAGATGATATCCTTATATACTCTTAGATTGAGGAAGAGCATGCCACTCATTTTAGGATTATGTTGCAAACTCTTAAGGATCATTGGCTATTTGCTAAGTTCATCAAGTGTAAGTTTTTGTTGAACTAAGTTATATTTTTGGGTCATGTGGTGTCTAGTGAGGGTGTGTGGGTAGACTCTCAGAAGATTGAGGTAATAAAGAACTAGCCTAGACTTGTCAATCCCACTAGCATTAGGAGCTTTTTGGGTTTAGCTGGCTACTACAGGAGTTCGTATAGGGATTTTCATCCATTGCAGCATCATTGAATAAGTTGACCCAGAAAAAGTTCAAATTTCAGTAGTTCAATATGTATGAGAAGAGCTTTATGAATTAAAGACTCGACTCACTTCAGCTCTAGTTCTGACCTTGCCATAAGGCGCAGATGGCTTTGTTGTGTATTGTGATGCTTCTCTAATTGGCCTTGGATATTTATTGATGCAGCATAGAAAGGTCATTGCTTATGCCTCGAGATAGCCTAAGGCTCATGAGAAGAATTACCTGATGCATGACCTTGAGCTAGTAGTGGTGGTGTTTGCCTTGAAGATTTGGAGGCACTATTTGTATGGGGTACATATGTATATGTTAACTCAAAAGGATCTGAATTTGCAGCAAAGGAGATGGATATAACTTCTTAAGGACTACGACATAAGTTTCCTTTATCATCTAGGCAAGGCCAATGTAGTGGTGGATGCTCTTAGTAGGTTGTCCTTGGAGAGTGTATCCCATGTTAAGGATAGAAGGAAAGAATTGATGAAGGATGTTCATAGGCTTGCTCGTTTAGGGGTTACACTTATAGATTCGGTAGATGGTGGTGTCATTTTTGAGAATTGGTCGGAATCTTCTTCGCTTAGAGGTTAGATCAAGGAAAGATGAGGATCCTATTTTAGTGAAGTTAAAGGAAGCTATCCGGAATCAGAAAGTGGAGGTTTTCTCCCAAGGGAGAGATGGTGTACTTCGATATCAAGAATGATTATGTGTTCCAGATTTGGATAACTTTAGAGAGGCTAATATCTCTCTATATTCTATACATCCAGGTTCCACCAAGATGTATCATGATCTACAGGAAGTCTATTGATGGAAAGGCATTAAGAGGGACATAGAAGAATTTATCGCTAAGTGTCCAAATTGCCAACAAGTGAAGGTGGAGCATCAAATACCTAGAGGTATGCTTCAGGATATCAATATTGCTACTTGAAAGTGGGAAGAGATCAACATAGACTTTATTACAGGGTTTCCTCGTACATGCCGAAAGTATGACTCTATATAGGTGGTAGTAGACAGGTTGATCAAATCAGCACATCTCTTACCGGCCAAAACTACAAACTCGGGAGAGGACTATGCTAGACTTTACATTCAGGAATTAGTTCAATTGCATGTAGTTCCATTGTCTATCAACTCAGATAGTCGCATTTAGTCTTCTCATTTTTTGAAATCATTTCAGAAGGGTCTTGGTACTCAGGTGAAGCTTAGAACAGGTTTTCATCCACAAGCGGATGGTCAAGCCGAGTAGACTATTCAGACTCTTGAGGATATGTTGAGAGTGTGGGTGATTGATTTTAAAGGTAGTTGGAATGATCACTTACCTCTTATCAAGTTTGCCTACAACAATAATTACCATTCCAGGATCCAGATGGCTCCATTTAAGTCTCTTTATGGTCGGAGTGTAGGTTACCTATCAGATGGTTTGAGGTAGGTAATGTTACATAGGGCAAAATTTAGTTCATATGGCTATGGGTAAAGTTTATCTTATCAGAGAAAGGCTGAGGACAGATCAGAGTCGTCAGAATTCTTATGCTGATGTTAGGCGAAGAGAGCTTAAGTTTAAGGTCGATTATTGGGTATTTCTAAAGGTGTCTCCCATCAAGGGAGTTATGAGCTTCGACAAGAAGGGGAAGCTTAGTCCCCAATATGTTGGTCCTTATAGGATTCTGAGATACATTGGCGAAGTGGATTATGAGTTAGAGCTACCAGAGGAGTTAGCTTTAATGCATCTAGTTTTCGATGTGTCTTTGCTGAAAAAGTTCATTAGAGATACAATACTAGTTGTTCTAGTAGAGAGCATCAGTGTGAAAGATAGTCTTACCTTTGAGGAAGTTTCGGTTGAGATCCTTGATCGACATGTTTGGAGGTTGCGGAACAAGGAGGTAGCTTCAATGAAGGTTTTGTGGAGAAATCAACTAGTTAAGGGAGCTACATGGTAAGCTGAAGCAGATATGATGGCTAGATACCCAAGTCTTTTTTCTTCCAACTCAGTTCCAACATGAGGTACAAATTTCCTCCTTAGTACTCTATTCAGTTCCATGTCAAGTTCATGTCACTTAGTTCCTTTCGTGTGCGAGAATGCATGTATATTTCATGAATTTAGTTCAGTCATGTATTTCTATTTGGAATCAGTCACTTCATCAGTTTTCAACTGTAGCGATTCAATTTTGGGATTGCAGTTCCTTCCCTATCCTTCCAGTTTGCTTATCTACATTCCAGGATGAATGTACCCAAGGGGGAGATAACATAACACCCCAAATATCCATAAGATCAAACTCGAGGCACAAAACAAATAAAACAGGAAAACTACACCTGGCAAGAGGATGAACCATCAAGTGACCGATTAAGTTACTTGACGGGTCATAAAGTAACAAGTTAGGTGCAATAAGTTGGTGAAAAGTTGAAGCTTTGAGAGTCTTAATGACTGATTAAGTGATCCATTAAGTGTCAAGACAAATCGTTAAGTGGAACATCAAGAAAAGATCGAAAAGTTAGAAAATTTGTCCAATGGTCACGGATGGCATTTGACGATCCGTCATGTGACCTAACGGGATATTATTTGACCCATCAAGTCTGGTGGGATGATTTTTTAGGTCAGATCGTTAAGGGTATTTTCATACTTTCAATGTACTTAACTCCTAAACTAATCGTTTTATGCTCCTAAGAGGGTATAGTCTAGGGTTTATTCATTCCTAACTCGCATTGTAATCCTAACACCTCTAAGTGAAGACCAAATCCTCTCAAGGCAAGGCTAGGGTTCTTCATCATCTTCTTCTCAATTTCCCTTGGGTCTCCGAATCAAGTTAAAGATATTTCAAGCCCAAGTATGTAGGGTCATGAATGGAGGAATTCTTTCACCCTCATGCCCAATTTCATCTAAATATCATGAATTCGAGTCCCCAAGTATTATCTTATAAAATTCTAGGGTTATACCTAATTCTCATGAAATCTCTTATGATCTCTTATAAATATAAGTTTGTTATGATTCAATCCATTATTTTATGATTATGAATGCATTGTTTCTACTAGATTCTCTCATGAATTTATGATTAAATTAATGATGAACTTACTCAATTATGTATGATTTCATGAATCTCAAGCTTATGTATCGTGGCCGAATCAGTGGCATTGTTTCCATGGCTAGTTGACGTATGTCAAGTATGATTATGAATTTTATGATTTCAACTAGCCCATGCAAAACCAAGCCCGATGAGGCTCATGAGTGCTATCATGCCTTTATCATTCTTTGCCCCTCCAAGCCTAAGGACGATGAACTTGGGCATAATTATGTGCTCAATTGCTATTTTATAACTTTATTTAGTCGAGTTTGTCAATTTAATTAATTATAATCTCATGTGATTTTCAATAACTATGTGCACAAACTAACCAACATGACTAGCCCATGTTTTGTAGGTGTAAAATGCTTAGGAGGGACTAAATATGGTGGTTGAGGCTCAAGGAGGAAGCTTAGAACAAATTGCAAGAGAGTCGTACGATATCGCACTAGAGCATGCACATGTCGAGCCACACAGTGTGTCATGCAGCATGGGCAGCGCGTTGAGCATCGTGCCACGACAAGGGAGCTGCATGTTCAGCAGCGTGCCATGGAAGGTAGGTGCACGCACCAAGTGCAAGCTATTCCAGTGAAGTCGCGCGATAGGCCCTTGCCACGATAGGAAAGCTGCACGTTCAATAGCGTGCCACGGCAGGTGTTGCGCCATGCCAATGCCAACAACATGCCAAACCAGTAGGCTTCCGTGTTTGCTCCAATTCACGGAGGCAAATTGAGGCGTCCAGCTCTGTGACATGGAGGCAGTCCATGCACGGCTAAAAATTGCAATTTTCCACTTAGTATAAATTAAAACCTTAGCTCCTAGGATCATTTATCACGAAATATATTTGGAAAACTGTAAAGGAGTGAAGGGAGAACGGAAGAA
>JACEIK010014675.1:0-21163 GCA_018107945.1 Datura stramonium | reverse complement strand
ATGATGTGACTCATGGTGAGGCCCTGTTGGTGAGTTGGAAATTGGGAAATGGAACCCCATGGATGCGACCATGAGTCGTGGTCAGTCCCCACGACTCATTAGGTCAGTCCTGGGAAGTGATGATTGAGAAATGAAAAGAAGGAGGCAGTGTACCTAACGGAAGGCACCCACGAGTCGTGGCCAACAGGGGAAGGTTTGATTGAGACTAAGGCAGTGTGCCTGACGAGTGGTGACCACAAGTCGTGGTCACCAACAACGGATCATGATGACACCCGTGATGAGCCTAGATGATCTGATGAGCAGTGTACCTGACTGACGACTCCATGAGTCATGGCCCATGATGACGAGTCATTACGTCCCTTGTGGGGACCAACTGACAATTATTTTCTACGAATTTAGTAAGGGCTATTCCGCAATTCCTAAGATTCTAAGGCCTAAACTATGTCATTTTGAGTTATGAATGATGAATTTTAAAGGGGTTAAGTTGATTTTAGGCCATTTACATTCATGCATACAAAGGTAGAAGGTTAGATAAGGTGATCAACCTTACTGTTCTTCAAATTCTCATCAATTTCTTGTTGGACATTCAAAGAAGTGTAAGAATCAGCTACCATCAGGTATGTAGGGTTATGAATGGGTGAATCCTTTCACACCAATGCCCAATCCCTCTCTAAATCATGAATTTCCTATGTCTAATCTATGGGGTTTTAACCCAATGCATGAATTTCCTAATTCTCTACATGGGTATGATTTAAGTATGTTTCCCCTATTGAATTATGATTTATGGGAAAGTTATATATTGTTTTCAATTAAAAATCATGTTTCAAGTTTTATGAATTAAAAGACCCATTGATGAAAAGTTCATGAAAGATGAGATTTGAGATGAATGTATGATTATGATGAGATATTAAGATGCAAAGCATATTTTTAAGCTAACCATGTTTATATGTGAATTGAGTATTTTCAAGCATGTAAAATTATTGGGCGATACCCACATGTTCAAGTATAGTGTATCATTTTCCAAATTAACTTACCACATGGTTTTGGAGAGAAAACTCCCAATTATTTTTCAGGTTGCGGTATGGTTTGAGTTAAAGCTTCTCATATGCATAATTTCAGCTTTGAGATGTATTTGATTTATAAGCTTCGTCAATAGACGATGTTGAGCTTCATTGAAAAATGATGGAGAGCATATGCATGTTTTTTGGAGTAGTGTCTAGCACCGAGTAGGATAAGGGTCTATCACCCTATGCCTCGGAGCTATACGCCAACATAGGTTTATACATTTATGACTTCAGGACCTCCCTTGTGAGATATCACCTTCCCTATTGGACCATGAGCTTGATATCGATATCATGGTATTGTCCCTAGCCCTGGAAAGGCTTTGGATGACTCTACCCACTTGAGTATGATAGTTGGGACTATGTAAGCTCTATCGTGGTATGTCGGTTAAAAGACGAATTTCCCATTGTTCCTCATGATTTCAGTTATGCATGTTCATCATTCATGAGATTTATATATCTATATATGTTTTAAAGCAGGTTTGACCCAATGTTCAATTTTTTTCATGACTATCAGATCTCAGAGTTGAGTCAATCGATTCCGTTATGATGTTATGTTATGTTATGTTATGATGAGATCATGATTTCAGCAAGAATGCATGCAAGCCCTACTCTTATATTCTTATTGTTTATGTTTTACATTATGCATGTTCTTAAATGATTTTACTTATATAAGAGGTTTTACTTACCTTTCATACTCGGTACACTCCACATACTGACCGCATACTCTATATTGTATCATCTTATGATACAGGAACCGGCTATCAGGCTCAGACCCGTTCGTAGTCAATCTTCAGAATTAGAATCTTACGTTGTGGGTGAGTCCTCATCTCCCGAGGACTAGACTACTCCGATTTTCTCCACGTATTTTCAGTTTAAGCTTGTTGAGTTAGTTGGGGTCTTGTCCCATCAACTCGTCATTTTTAGAGGCTTTTCAGACAAAAAGATGTATTCAGCTTCGGATTGTGTATTCTGATGTTATGTTTGATTTAGACTTCCATTATGATTCTCTTGTTGATTCTTCAGTTATACTATGTGAGTTAGATGTATGCTTATGCCATGGGTCGACTTGGGTTCTCTTGGGGCTCCTTGTCCCATGTATCGATCCAGGCCTCTGTTCGGCTCGTGAAACTATAGGAGAATTCGTTAGTCCAAAAGACATAACTACAAACTCATGGTGAGCATACCAAGTCCTGAAGCCTGTCATCGGGATGTCACTCTCCCAAACCCTGAGCTGATGGTATCCTGATCTGTGGTCTATCTTTGAAAAGAACTTAGCACCCTAAACTGGTCAAACAAATCATCAATCCTAGGAAGAGGATACCTATTCTTGATGGTAACTTTGTAATCAATGCACATCCGAGGAGAACCATCCTTCTTCTGGACAAAGAGAACTGGTGCACCCCATGGGGATTTTCTAGGTCTAATGAAACCCTTGTCTAAGAGATCCTTCAACTGCTCCTTCAGCTCCTTTAGCTCAATAAAAGCTATTCTGTAAGGAGGAATAGATTTAGGCTACGTATCGGGAAGAAGGTCAATACCAAAATCGGTCTCCCGCTCGGGAGGGATTCCGGGTAAATCATCTTGAAACACCTCTGGATATTCACACACTACAGGAACTGATTGGATAGTCGGAATTTTGGATGTAGCATCCTTAACCCTAACTAGATGGTACACACAACCTTTATAAATCACTTTTCTGGCATTAAGGTAGGAAATGAAATGACCTACAGGCGCAGCTGAACTACCCTTCCACTTTAGAACTGGCTCACCTAGAAATCTGAACTCTACTACATGGGGTTCTACAATTGACTAAGGCATAACATGCATACAACCAATCCATGATGAGGATAACATCAAAATCGGTCATGGCTAACTCTACTGAATCTGCTGAGGTGACTTCCTAAAGGTCTTTCATACGGAAACTTTTATATACCCATCTAGCTATAACTGAATCACTAACTGGAGTAGAGATTGAGAACGGTTCTGATAAGATTTCGGGACTGACTCCGAAACTTCTAGCAATATAGGGAGTCACAAAAGATAAAGTAGCCCCGGGATTTAACAATGCATATACATCAAGGTGGAATACTCGTAACATATCTGTGACTACATCTGGGGGGGGACCTCTTGCTCTTGATGGAATGCTAGGGCATAGAATCTGTTTTGATGATGACCACCACCCACACTAGTGGATGCCCCTTGATGAGCTAGGCATGCTGGTGGAGCTTCTGAACTGGAAGCTAGGCCTCGGCCCCTATCATGACCATATCTGGATACTGGGCAATGCCTAAGCATATGTCCGAGCTTCCCGCACCCAAAGCAAGCACCTGAACGTGCTAAGCATTAACCCACGTGTTTCCGGTAACATCTGCTATACTCTGGAGGGCTGGTCTCTGCGGGTCTGCTACTCTGACCTCTAGATCCTGATGCCCATCCCCTCTGATCGCGGCTGGGTCAGGATGGCACACTGATAGCCGAAGGCGCTGGGGCTGAAGACCTCTAGTGGGACTGCTGACAGTGCCCACAAGGTGTCTGCTGGGACAATCCAAAGCTATCAGTCTGGGTCCTCTTGGCCTCTCTCTCCTGCTCACTCATCTGCATCGCCTCTATCTGCTGGAAGTACAGAACTATCCAAGAAAAGTCAATGTCCTGATGAGGCATCATGGTCTAACAATCCTTGACACCCATGAAAAAGACTCTACTTAATTCCATTTTCAGACACACTAGGACACTTCGAAACTTAATGCTCATATACCAAGTTTGTCATGACCCGAACATAGGCCCAGATCGAGACATGGGACAAAGAACCCCGAGAGGCTCCAAGTTGACCCAATGGAATGAGCATATCATCTAACTCAATCATAATAAAGAAGAAGATCAACATAATTAATATAGTGGAAGTCTGATAATCTCATAATATTGGAATATATAACTCAAGACTGAAGTTGATTACGTGATATTTCTGAAAAGCCTCTAATACTGGAGACTTGATGTGACAAGACCCCAACTAACTCACTAAAGTCTGAAACTGAAAGTAACAGATACAAATGAAAGAAAGGCCCTCGAAAGATGAGGACTCACCAACTCTGGCTGATAAGTGATAAATCTGTAGGTTTGGTTAATGACGAAGGCTAAGCCTAGATATCTGAGCTTGTATAATGAAACGATACAGCATAGAGTATACGTTCAGTACGTGGAATGTACCGAGTATGTAAGGTAAGTAAAACCACTAAGTAAATAAAGTCATAAATCGTGCATACAATGAAAACATAATCAAGATAAGATTTTGAGAATGGGGCTTGCATGCTATTTTCTAGAATCATGATTTGAACATAATTAGATATCATAACTGAATCGAATGACCAAAGCTGAAAACTGATAATCATAAGTAAAACTGAACATTGGGTCAAACCTGCTGAAAACATAATATCATGACTGATGAACATGCATAATTGAAATCATGAGGAACAATGGGAGACTTGTCATATAATTGATATTACCACAATAGAGCGTACTTGGTCCCAACTACCACACTCAAGTAGGCATAGCCNGGTGTAGAGTACCTGTATTGGACTTCTCTGCATTTCAGGTTTTTGGGGCACTCAAGTAGGCATAGCCGTCCAAAGCTTTACCAGGGCTAAGGATGCTACCATGATATCAATATCAAGCTCAAGGCCCCTTGGGGGCAGGGGAAGCTCCAAGGGAGGTCCCAAAGTATATATGTAAACCTACATTGGCACGTAGTTCTTAGGAACAGGGTTGACTGACCCTTAGCCTACTCGATGCTTGACACTACTCCCAAAAATATGCATATTCTCTCCATTGTTTTTCAACGAAGCTGAACCATCATCTAGTAACGAAGCTGACTCATAACATAGATACATAAATCTGAAATCATAACATGAGGAGCCTTGGCTTAAACCATACCATAAGCTGAAAATAGTGGGAGTCTAGACTCCAAAATCCATGTGGTAAGCTAATACATGAAATTTAGATAAACCATGAAATGTACTTGATCATATGGGCTTGCCCAACACTTAAACATGCTTTACATAGACCTAATCATGCGAAAGCATGAACATAGACATGGGTAATTCGAAATCATACTTTCTTCATAAACATCTCATCATGATTGAATACATATTTTATAGATCTCAACTTTCGTGAACTTTCGTGAACTTTCATGGATAGGCATCAGAATTTATAAAACTTTAAAAACATAATTTATAATTGAAAACATTGTAAAATATTCCCATTAATCATAATTCAACATTAGAAACATGCTTAGATCATACCCATGATTGAAACATAGAGAATTTACACGTTGGGGAAACCCCCCCATAGTTATATCAATTATAATTCTCATAAATGGAGAGAGAATTGGGCATAGGTGTCGAAAATTGCACCCATTCATAGACTTACATACCTTAAGAAATCTTATTTCACAACTTTCTTGATCGCCCAATGAGAATTTAGGGAAAAACTTGAGGAATTTAGGCTTGATCACCCTTATGAACTTCTAGACTTGCATTCATGGAAGTGTATAAGCCTAGAAGAACATACCCCTCTTAAAATACTCTATTTTGTGCTTAGAACGACATAGATTAGGCCCCTAGGGCTTAGAAATGATGAAAATACCCTTGATGAATAATCTAGAAAATCTACACTGTTAGTGACCACGACTGATCCAATGGGTCGTCCTTCCATACCATGACTCGTGGTAGCCCTCCGTTACTTCTTCTCTCACTTTTTAACTTCTTTGATCCATATAAAATGACTCGACAGAACGGGCCTCCCATTACCTCGCTAGATTCCAGCTCAGGTCTCTAAAATGACTAGTTAGAATGAGTCATTACTAGTCCCAACGACTCGTCATTTCTGGTCGTTACCATCACTGCTCATCTTCTAGAATTCCTCCCAATGGCCACTTACAGCGAGTCATTGTTCCCAACAACGAGTCATCCCATGACTCATGCCAGCCTTCTCTCCCAAGACCATCAACCTAACGACCCATTACAATGGTCCGTTAGTTCAACCAATGGGTCATCTTGAGACCCGTTACTTCCCATCCTACGCTGCAGATCCTCACCATGGGAATTTCCAACGGGGGTTTTTTCCCACCAATAACCCGTATCATGACTTGTTCTGAGAAGAACTCTCAAGTTTCTGCTACTTTTCATTTCAAATCCCGAGTCTAGTCTTAGGCACATCTAAGGTATTACATCCATCCAGACCTTGAGGATATTAGAGAGGCAAAGTGTAAGGCACTATGGGTTAGAGAATTATGTTAGGGTAGCACACTTTTCTATCTTGTAGGATGTGTGGCAGGAAGCACGCTTGCGGGTGCTTAGTTGGTACTAATGGTTTTATTGGGTGTGGGAAGCCCAAACCTATGCTCAGATATTTTCCTTCATCTAGGTAGGGCAGTAGAGGTCATGCCTCAGCTACCAATTTAGCAACTCTAGTAGCTCACCCACCTCAATAGGGCACACATTCTAATGTAGGTGACAACCTACACCAGAACAGGTTCTACACACTATCTTCTCGATAGGAGCAGGAGGTCTCTCCCAATATGTTCACTAGTATGTTAAGAGTATTCTATCTTCATATGTATGCATTCTTATATCCAGGGGCTACCTTATCTTTCTTGACTCCTTATGTTGTTATTAGTCTTTGAGTCAGTCCTGAAATCCTATCAGAACCCTTCTCAGTCTCTACTCCTATCAATGACAGTTTTAGCTCAACGGGTATATAGAAATTGCCCTATCACAATTCTTTAAAAAGTCATGTCAGCCTATTTAGTCAAGTTAGATATGATTGATTTCAATTTTATATTCTATATGGATTGGTTAAATGCTTGTTATGCATCAGTCAATTGTAGAACCCGTATGGTAGAGTTTTGATTTACGAGCAAACCAGTCCTGGAGGGAAAGGGTAATTAAGCTATACCTGTAGGTCATTTTGTTTCCTACCTCAAGGCCAGGAAGATGATCTCCAAATGCTTTGTGTACCATCTAGTTTGGATCAAGGACTCTACATTCGATTGTATGTTCCTATTGTATGTGAATATCCAAAGATACCCGCAAATGATCTACTAGGAGTCCCTCTGTCCTGAGAGATTGACTTTGGTATTTACCTTTTACCTTATACGCAACCCATATCTATTCCTCCTTACTGAATGTATCTAGTTGAGCTAAAGAAGCTGAAAGAAGAGTTGATGGATCTCTTAGATAAGGGTTTAATTAGGCCTAGTAAGTCCCCATGGGGTGCTCCAGTTCTATTTGTTCGGAAGAAGGATGGTTCCCTTAGAATGTGCATTGATTATCAGTAGTTGAACAAGGTCACAATCTAGAATAAGTATCCCTTCCTAGGATCGATGACCTATTTTACTAGCTCCAAGGTGCTAAGTGATTTTCTACGATATATTGTAGATCCGAGTATCACAAGCTTAGAGTTAGGGAGAGTGACATTTCAAAGACAACCTTCAAGACTTGGCATGGTTATTACGAGTTTGTAGTTATCTCTTTTGGACTAACGAATGCTCCTGCAACTTTTATAGACATGATGAATAGGGTGTTTAAGCAATATTTATATATGTTCATGATTGTTTTGTAGATGATATTATCATAGCGAGGAGGAGCACGCCGCTCATTTGAGGATTGTGTTGCAGACTCTCAAGGATCGCCAACTGTTTGCTAAATTCTATAAGTTTGAGTTTTGGTTGAACTAAGTAGCATTCTTGGGACATGTAGTGTCTAGTAAGGGTGTGCAGGTGTCCTCCCAAAAGATTGAAGCGGTGAAGAATTGCCTAGAACTATTAGTCCTACATATATTAGAAGCTTTTTAGGTTTAGCTGGCAACTACCAAAGGTTCGTAGAGGGATTTTTATTTATTGCAGCACCATTGACTAAGTTTTCCCAGAAGAAGGTCAAATTTCAGTGGTCTAAGGCTTGTGAGAAGAGTTTTCAGGAGTTAAAAACTCGACGCACTTCAACCCCAACCATGACCCTACGAGAGGGAACGAATGGTGTTATTATGTTTTGTGATGCCTCTAGGGTTGATCTTGATTGTGTGTTGACGCAGCATGGTAAGGTCATTACGTATACCTCTAGACAGCTTAAGAGTCATGACCAAGAGTTAGTAGCTATGGTGTTTTCTTTGAAGATTAAGAGGCAATATTTGTATAGGGTACATGTGGATGTGTTACCGGACCACAAGAGCCTTCAGTACATGTTCACTCAGAAGGACTTGAATTTGTAGCAAAGGAGATGGCTAGAGCTTCTCAAGGACTATGAAATAAGTGTCCTTTATCATTTAGGCAAGGACAATGTAGTGGTGGACGCTCTTAGTAAGCTGTCCATGGAGAGTGTGTCTCATGCGAAGGATGGGAGGAAGGAGTTGGTGAAGAATGTCCATAGACTTGCTTGCTTAGGGATTGGCCTTACAGATTCTATGGATGTTGGTATTATTGTACAAAATGGGTCAGAATCCTCATTTGTGACAGAAGTTAAAGCAAAGAAAGATGAGGATCCTATCCTAGTGAAGTCGAAGGAAGTAGTCCAGAATCAGAAAGTGGAGGTTTTCTCCCAAGAGGGAGAAAGTGTACTCTGATATCAGGGCCAATTGTGTGTTCTAGCTATAGATGAATTGAGGGAATGGATGTTCAAAGAGACTCATGGATCTTAATACTCTATCAATCTATGTGCCACCACGATGTACCATTACCTATGAGAAGTCTATTGGTATAATGGCATGAAAAAGGACATAGCGGAGCTTGTGGCTAAGTGTCCGAATTTCCAACAAGTGAATGTTGAGCCTCAAAGACATGAAGGTATGCTTTAGTACATTAGCATTCCACCTTGAAAGTGGGAAGAGATCAATATGGACTTCACCATAGGCTTACCTCATACATGTCGGTAGTATGACTCTATATGGGTGATTATGGACAGGTTGACCAAATTAGCCCATTTCCTACCAGTTAAAACTACTGATTTAGCCACTGATTATGCTAATTATACATTTGGGAGTTAGTTTGATTGCATGGAGTTCCTTTTTCCATCATCTCAGATAGAGGTACTCAGTTCACCTCTCAGTTTTAGAGATCATTCCAAAAGGGGATTGGTACATAGGTAAAGCTTAGCACAATTTTTCACCTGTAGATAGATGGGTATGGCGAGTGGACCATTTAGAATATTGAGGAAATGTTGAGAGATTGCGTGATTTATTTCAAGGGTAATTGAGATGGTCACTTGCCTCTCATCAAGTTTTCTTACTATAACAATTATCACTCCAACATTCAGATGGTACTGTTTGAGGCTCTTTGTGAGCGGAGCTGTAGATCACCTATTAAATGGTTTGTGGTAGGTAAGGCTACATTGATAGGGACATATTTAGTTCATGAGTCGACGAAGAAAGTTCAGCTCATCAGGGAGAGGCTGAAGATAGCTCAAAGTCATCATAAATCTTAAGTGGATGTTAGGCGGAGAGAACATGAGTTTAAGGTTGATGATTGGGTGTTTCTAAAGGTTTCTCCCATAAAAGGAGTGATGAGGTTTGGAAAGAAAGGGAAGCTTAGTCCCTGATATGTTGGTCCTTATAGGATTCTGAGGCGAGTTGGCAACTTGCTATATGTGTTGGAGCTACCAACAGAGTTAGCTTTGGTGCATCCAATTTTCTGTGTATCTCTATTGAAAAATTTCATTGGTTTGAAGGATAGACTTTCGTATGAGGAGATTCTGGTGGAGATCCTTGATCGTTAGTACAAAAGTCGAGAAACAAGGAAGTAGCTTTAGTGAAGGTTTTGTGGAGAAATCATCCTGTTGGGGGAGATACACGTGAAGCTGAAGCCGATATGATGGCTAAATACCCACATCTTTTCCCTTCGGGCTACGTTCTAGCATGAGGCACTAGTTTCCTCTTTAGTACTCTATTCAGTTTCATGTCTAAATCATGTCTCTGAGTTTCTTTCATGTCATAGCATGCATGTATGTATCATGAATTCAATTCAGTCATGTATTTCAATCCGTAGTCGGTCTCTCTATCAGCTTTAAACTATGATTGTTCAGTTTTGGGATTGCAGTTCCTTCCCTAGCACTCCAGTAGGCTTAAGTCAACATTCGAGGATAAATGTTCCCAAGGGGAGATATTGTAACACCTCGGGATTCGAAATGGATTTTTGAAGAAAGAAGAACTGAAATTGTAGGTCTGATCTAGGTGTGATGGTGGGACCGATGGCTCGTCAGGTGGGTGATGGTTCATTTCCTATTGCATTGCAGTTTGACGGTGAGGTTGACAGCCTTCCAATCTTGTGATGGTCTATTGCATGTACCATCGCGTGTTAGCCTCGACATCCCTAAGTGACAGAGGACCTGATGGACCATTGATGGAGCATCAGCACATCACGGCTACCATCGTTAAGAGCTATTAGGACCCTCCTCAGGTTAAGGAGTGATGACAAGATTGATGGATCATCGGGTGTGTGATGGCTTGTCACGGGCATCGTCAGGACGTGTAGTTGTCCAAATTCAGCCTGATTCAGGGGAAATTTTATAATCTCCCAAGATTTTAATCCCTAAGTAACATTGTTTTAGGGATCCTTAAGGGTGTAATTGAGGGTTTTACTTAGTTTATTCTTCACTCCTCTCATACACCAAGGTCAGGGAATATAAAGGCTAAGAACTATTCATCAAGTTTCTTTCAAATCCTCTTTGGGGATTCAAATTTGGTTGCAAGTTCATCAAACCCATGTATGTAGGGCTATGAATGGGGGATTTCTTCCACCCTCATGCCCAATTTCTTTTCAAACTCATGAATTCAAGTCTGTAATTAAGTGTATAGAAAATTCTACGGTTCAACCCAATTCCATGCAAATATTCATGCTATGTCTATGTGTCCAATTCTCTCATGTTTCTATTAATGATTTAAGACTATTGGGATAGGTTTTACTATCAATCTACTTATTAAATCATGATTTCAAGTTTATGAAAATTATTCCCTATTATGCATGAATTATGAATTTAAGATTATGAGTCTATGGTTTCAAGCATGATGAAATTATCTAGCATGCGTGAATATTTATGAATTCTTAACTTATGATTCAAATTATGAAGCTTATTTCAAGTATGTATGGTTTCATGACTTGGGCAAGTCCATGCAATGTTAAGTATGTTTATCATGATTTTAGCCAAGGCTTACAAGATTAGTTTAAAGATATATTTGGAGTCAAGATTCCCCAATATTCATATTTAAGATATGTCTTGAGAATATGATTATATGAGCAATATGCATATTTTGGGAGTAGTTTCTAGCACCGATCAGGCCAAGGATTCTGAGGACCCCGGTCTCTGAACTACACGCCAATATAGGATATATTCTTATTTGGGACCTCTCAAGAGAGTGTCCCCCCCCCCCCCGTCGAGGGCACAACCGTGATATCACACCTTATTCTTCCTTTTTCTTGGCAAGGCTTAGGATGGCTCTCCTCTACATGGACAATACATGGGATCATCATGCGCTCATACATGGTGGTTGTTGGTTATGACTAGTCTCCCATTGTTCCTAATATTTTTTTACTCATGTTCAGGTTTTATGATATTATGTCTTATAACATATTTGATCCATTGATTAGTTTATGGGTTTTTAATTATGTTTTCCAGTATGGCACACTATATGATTTCCATTTGTAAACCTTGGGTCATTATGTTCAGCTTCTGATGAATAGCTTATGATTATGTATATCTCATATATATGGCCTTTTGCATGTGGTCTTTACTCTTATGATCTATTTTGATTTACATGCATGATTTCATACTGTCATTTTACTAGCATGTTTTACACTCTCTACATTCTTAATATATTTAAAGTACTGATCACATACTCTATACTATAGCGTCTCATGATATAGGTTAGGGGGATCCATCTCAGTATTGCTGTTAGCATGCTCCCGATTAGTCCAGCCCTATTCCCGCTTAAGTGAGTCCTCATTCTTAGGGGACATTATTAGCTCTATATTCTTACCATGACATTCAATTTCAGACCTAGTGAGATAGTTGGAGGTGTAGTCCCATTAACTCATCATAGTAGTAGAGACTTTTTAGTCTATGATGTATAGAAAGTCCAATGCTATTGAGTGGTGTTTATGCTTTTGTCCTTGTGATACACAAACTTCCGCTTATATCATGATCATGCTTTATTTCTTCTTAGTAAGGCTGTTATCTTGCTAAGTATGTGCCATGGGTTAGCTTAGAGCCATTGATGGTTCTAGGACCCAATGTCTTGGTTCGGGGTCTCAGCTCTGGTTGTCACATATTTTCCCCCAAAATTTACTTTACAAGTTGTTATACAATGACAGTAGTTAGTTTCGATTGATTTACAACTTTAGTAGCAATCATTCCTCATTCCCTGTCACGACCCAAACGGGGCACGTATAGTAACATGGGACAAGGAGCCCCGAGAGACCCCAAGTCAAACCATGACATAAGCATACATCTAACTCAATCAAGAACTGAACAACCATTGATACAATCATAGGGGAAGTCTAAGTTAAATATAACATCCTAATATAAAATCCGAAGTTGAATACATACATATGTCTAAATGCCTCTGAACATGACGAGTTGATAGGACAAGACCCCAACTAACTCAACAAGCTGAAAACTGAAATACATAAGGAAAAGATACATAGTCTGGTCCTCAGAAGATGAGGACTCACCAATAAGCAGACGCTAACTCTAATGAACTGTCTAAAAGCGGGGCTGAACCTGAAGGTTGGGTCCTATATCATGAAATGATACAGCATAGAAAGTATGCGGTCAGTACGTGAAATGTATTCATGATATAGCATAGAAAGTATGCGGTCAGTACGTGGAATGTATCGAGTATGCAAGGTAACTAAAACCGCTAAAGTAAGTAAAATCACTTTAAGACAATGCAATAGTCAAACATAAACATCATTAACTGAGAGTAGGGATTACATGCATTTTTTTTTGAAATCTTGATCTTATCATAACATGACAATACATAGCTTTATAACATCAAACTAACTCGAATGACTCAAAGCTGAAATATGACATTTATAGAAAAGCTGAACATTGAGTCAATCCTTGCTTTTAGAACATGCGTGTATAAAATAATAACCATGAGTAATGAATATGCAAATCTGAATCATGTAGACAATGGGAGACTCGTCACTTAACCGACATATCATGATAGAGCTTACGTGGTCCTGACCATCGCATTCAAGTGGGTAGAGTTGTCCAAAACCTTTCCAGGGCTAAGGACGCTACCATGATATTGATATCAAGCTCATGGGCCATTAGGGTCGGGGATAGCTCACAAGGGAGGTCCCAATAATATAATAGTATCAACCTACATTAGCGAGTAGTTCTAGGGCATAGGGTGATCGAACCTTAGCCCGCTCGGTGCTAGACTCTTCTCCAAAAACATGCAAGTTCTCTACATCGTATATAACGAAGCTCAACATCGTCTATGGACGAAGCTCAATGATCAAATACATCTCAAATACAAAATCACGCATATGAGAAGCTTTATCTCAACACATATCTCAAGCTGAAAACATACTTGGGAACCTTTTCTCCAAAACCATGTGGTAAGCTATGCATAGGAAGAATTAACTCAAAACATACCACAAGCTAGAATATCAAATTTGGGAGTCTTCGCTCCAAAAAAATGTGGTAAGCTTAGTTCGGGAAAATCATCATTTAAACGTAACATATGGGAATTGCCCAAAGCTTTTATTATACTATAAATACTCAATTCTCATTAAAAACATAATTATAGACATGGGTAGCTTCAAATCATGCTTTTCATCATTCTATCTCATCATTATCACATATACTTCATAAATCTCACTTTTCATGATCATCTAATCAATGGGCTTCAACATTCATAAGGATAGAAACATAATTTTATTTGAAATCATTATAAAATCATGCCATGCTTGACAATTAAATAATAAAATCATAATCAATTCATACCCATGTAAAGAAATTGAAGATTCATGCATTTGGGTAGAAATCCCATACTTGATCATAGGGAATTCTCATATTTAGATGGAAATTGGGCATGGGTGAGGAAGAAGATACCCACTCATAACCCTACATACCTAGAAGGGAGTGATTCTACCACTTCTCTGATTGCCCAAGAAAGAATTGAATGAAAACCTTGAAAATTTTCTCTAGATCACCTCTTCAACCTCTCAAGCTTGCATGCATGGAAGGAATAACTTAGAATAGGTTTTCCCCACTGAAAACCCACTAAAATGAGCCTTAAAAGATGTAGTATAGGCGTTAGGTACTTAGGAATTATGAAAAGGCCCTTACTAAATTCGCAGGAATTTACTGCCAGGTGGCCCTAATGGACGACCTGAGAATCATCCTCAAAGGCCACGACTCATTACCTTGCTCGTCAGGTACACTGCCTAAATCTCCAGGATTTTCTCATCTGGCTGGCAACGGGGAACCCCACCAATTGTGGTGGCTGACCACGACTCTTGATCACCACCCGTGAAGTGTACTGCTTCCTTCCTTCTCTTTTCCTTCACTTTCACCCCACGACTGACCTAGCGACTCGTGCTGTCTAACCATGAGTCATTTCCAAGCCTGTGGGGACCCTTTTCTCCAAACTTCCTAACTCCTCACTGGCCTCCCCCACGAGTAACCTAACGACTGGTGGGCTGTCCTCACGAGTCGTCCCATTAGTCATCCTGAGTCTGCAACATCACTTTTACAATTTCTCCATTTCTACTCTCGGGTCCAATCTTTGAGCTCTTGGGGTATAACAATATCTCCCCCTTAGGAAAATTTGTCCTCGAAAGTTGGAAACAAGCATAAAACAGAAACATACAATTATAATAATCAAATATTGATCATTTAAACCGAAAACTGATGGAATGACTACCTTTGATTCAAAATATACAGTTGAACTGAATTTGGAATTTACATACACACCCATATACATAAAATAAACTTGCGTACATGCACTGAACATGAAACTAAATAGATTCATAGAGTAAAACTGATACCTCAAGTTTACGTTGAGCCAGTAGAGAAGAGGTGTGGGTATTCAGCAAACATATCCGCTTCGTCTTCCCACATAGCTCCCTCCACATGTTTATTTCTCCATAACACCTTTACTAAAGCTACTTCCTTGTTACTCAGCCTTTGAACCTGACGGTCTAATATTTCGACTGGAACCTCCTCGTAGCTAAGGCTATGCTTTACTCCAATGCTGTCCACCAAGACTACTTGATTGGATCTCCCAAATATTTCTTCAAAAGCGACACATGAAACACAGGATGCATGGAAGATAGCTCTGAAGGAAAGTCCAACTCATACGCTACCTTACCAACTCTTCTCATAATCCGGTAGGGACCAACATAGCGGGGATTGAGTTTTCCTTTTTTCCCAAACCGCATGACTCCCTTCACGGGAGATACCTTCAGAAATACCCAATCATCCACCTCAAACTCCAACTCTCTCCTCCTCACATCAGTATATGACTTTTGACGACTCTGAGCGGCTTTCAGCCTGTCCCTTATCAATTGGACTTCACCATAGCCTCATGAACCGAATTTGATCCTATAATAGCTGCCTCACAAACCTCAAACCATCCGATGGGAGATCTATACCTCTGCCCATAAAGAGCCTCGAACGGTTCCATTTGGATACTAGAGTGATAGCTGTTATTATGAGAGAACTCGATCAGGGGCAAGTGCTCATCCCAACTACCTTTGAAGTCCATCACACATGCTCTCAACATGTCCTCGAGAGTTTGAATTGTCTGCTCCGATTGACCATCCATTTGCGGATGAAATATTGTGCTAAGTTTAACCTGAGTCCCAAGCCTTTTTGAAAAGACCGCCAAAACTGAGAGGTAAATTGAGTACCTCAGTCTAAAATAAAAGACAAGGGCACTCCATGTAATCGAACCAAATCCCAGATATACAGTTTGGCATAATCATCCGCTGAATCTGTGGTTTTCACCAGTAGGAAATGTGTAGCCTTGGTTAACCCATCTAGCACCACCAAAATAGAAACATAGTGTCGATGAGTACTGTTGTGCCCAGCGCACACGCAAGCGTACGCAGTCGTAAAAGTAATACAGTGGCCCTTTTTAATAGCCGGATATCGAACTTACAGGGACTGGACCAATTCAGAAAATTATCAAGTTAAAGTGTAATATTAACCTTCACAAGTGTTTATTATATAAGTTTTAGGTAAATTATAATTATGTTTTGGGGTGGTCACAAAAAAATCTGGAAACAATATAAGAAGCAACTAGAGCTAAGGCCGGATAATCATGCAATGTTACACCTTGTAATGGTTCACGTATGAAATTATCAATTGTTGTCTCACATAGTTGGAAAATGCGATGTTCATGGTCTCTGGAGCCTCTAAACATGACAAACTAGCTGCATAACTACATCGTTGAGTGGGGATGTGACATCCTAGTTCATGGGAAATTCTACTACACGGATGTGGTTTACGGGGTTTGTGTTCTTGATTAGGGACTTTCGTACCTCTAATAATTTAACCTAACTTAGCTTCATAACTACTTCTACAAGTGGTGGAGTGACAATTCTAAGTCGGTGTCTTGCTATCATCCCGTTTTATCAACAAAGCAAGGTGAATTAGATATCATTTCTATCCTAACAGCGAATCCTATCATAAGATAAGAACTTGCTCCCTACATTCTCTTGTTCTATCCTAGGGTTACTCTCTCAAGCTTTTACCTAGCTTAACATGTATTTTTTCATGGTGATAAAGCATAAAAACAACCATAATAAAGAATGTAAGACAAAACAACAATTAACAACTCAAACCAAAACAAATTCATGCATTACAATCATATCACGTGGCCTCAACCCAAGGGGAAGGGTTTTAGCCACTCATGTTTGTACAATAACTTAAAAACATCGTTGAAAGTAGAGTACTTACAAGAATAGGTAAAAGAGAATGTAAAATTAGTGAACCGTAGGTGATTTCTTCACTTCTCCCTTCGCTCCTCTACGGTTTCTAGAAAATATTTCGTGACCAATGATTTTCGAAGCTAAGGGCTTAATTTATAGTAAATAGGAAATTTGCAATTTTTGGCCTATCGTGGAATGGCTCCGTGGCATGCAGGTGAACGCGCCAATTTGCCTCCGTTCCACGGTGGTAACACCGAAGCCAATTGGAAATTGCATCATCGACAGGTCTTGCGTGACGTGCCTGCGCGACAGACGGCGCGGCACGGAGCTCCTCTCGCGCGATGGCCAGCGTGACACGGCCTGCGGCGCACAATAGTGGCTGGTGTGGCATGGACGCTGGAGCGCAGGCGCCTTGGAGGGCAGCAATTCGTGTGCATGGCCTTGGAGTGGCACGGCGCCGGGCGCGGCACACGCACAGCGTGGCACGCTGCCTGGCGCGGCCAGCCCTTCCATGGCATGTTTTTTTGCCATCTTTTGCAATTCACTTCCAACTCCATTCTTTCACTTCACCCATAATTATTTATTCCCTCATATGCATTTTACACCTACAAAACAAGGACTAATCATGTTGGTTAGTGCATACCCAAATTTACACAAAATCATATAAGAATGTAAGTGTATAATTAGACAACCCGACTAAATTAAGCTATAAAATAGCACTTGGGCACGTAATTATGCCCAAGATCAGTACCCCACACTTAAAGCCTTGTTCGTCCTTGAACAACTCTTTTACATCTCATGCACCTGAAAAATAAAACATAGCTAATTGAAGCAAGACAATTCAAGCTACAACTACAACGATTGTTTTTAGATAGCAAGTTCAAATTATAGCATGCACGGTGTAACCATCAAAAGCAAATATGACTATCTTAAGACTTCCTAACCTCAAGAATTGACTCTCAATCTCAACAACTCATGCAAATCAACTGATCAAGAAATCCGACATGAATTTATCCTTCATTAAACATGTGCCCTCACAACAAGAGAGTTACCCATTTTGACTCACAAAATTTCAAATTATAACGTTTATGGGTATATGGATAAAAATTAAGCTCACGCTAACAAAGAATTCACATGCCACGTGTATTGACCCATAAGCTTGCCCTTAGTGTTTTACTCCACTAATTTAAGAATGTTTGAACATAAGATCAAGAAGGACTTNTCCCTCCTTAACTTCTTTGCAATTTCACATAAGCGCTTAGGAATTTTGGATCAAATTCAAGGCTAATGAAAGAAAAGGATTAAGCTTATGTTGCAGCTATAAAAGAATAGGTTTAAGGATCAATGGGGCTAACTAGGATCATACATTCAAGATAGGTAAAGCGACGAATAAAATAAGGCTCATTCAAAGAAATGCCTAAATAATCTCCTACAGTTAACATCCCTCATTTCATTTTGTATACAGACAAGACAAGTTCTAGACACTACACAATAACATGGAATGTTCAAAAACCTTACACTCACAACACATGCTCAATTCAAGACAAATTAAGCTGACTCTTAGCTCAGCTAATCACAAGAATTCAAAATTAAGCTTTAAGAACATAGAGTCACATTTAAGAGCCTAGGTATCTCAAAAAGAGTTATACAACTCCTCACATGCTTCAACACTAACCATACTTGCATCTCACAATCATGTATAGAACATACCAAGAACATCAAGCCATCAATTAGCTACGGGTTCAAAAACCAAAAATTATTGACTAATTTTCCCTCAAGACAGTCGTCATCCATCCAACGTCGGGAATAGTCCCTAACTATGACTAAAAACAACTATGTACAGACAAAGAAAATTTTTATTTTTCGGTTCAAAGTGCCCCCCGTCAGAAAAGAATCGAAAAGAAAAACCAACAGGTGGGGAATCATGCTCAACTCAAAAATTTTCCCTCAACCAATACCTATCAAGCACTAAATACACCCGAAATCATTCAGCACAAAATTTTGAAATTTCCCTCACCTCACACTTGAATCATGCTATTTCCCTAAAGCATCTAATTAAAATTCGAAAAGGGTGAGAAATACTCCCTGGGGCCTCTAGGCCTAGCTAACAACATGTTTTTCTTCATCATTGAACAAGTGGGTATTCGACCCCACACTTTTCCTCTTTCGTGCTTCTTAGCTTCCTCCTCCAAGGGTACTCAGTTGTGCTTAATTCTCCACCTAAAACAACAACAAGATGAAAATAAACAAAATCAACACAAATGATAAAAAGTTAAAATTGTACCTGTGGTACCCTTGGGTTGCCTCCCAAGCAGCGCCTAATTTTACATCGCGGCACCACGTGGACTATCCTTTTCAGGACATCCCCATACCCGTGTTCCCTTTAGAGAACTATCTTATTCTCTTTTTGTTTTTTGAGGGAATATCCTCCACTATGTCCCTTTCTTCCTCCAACTCCTTCTCTAACGGAAGCCTTCCATCAGATTCGGGCTGAAAAGTAATCATCTCCTGTGGCCGTGGACCTATGGAATCTGCCACCCCACCCTTAGGCTCTGATAACAAACTGACCTTACAAAGGTCTCTGTAATGTGTGGGTGGGTTAATCTCTTGGTAGACCCAGAAGAGTTCTTCTTTATCATCAACCCTCATTTTCAGGGTCCCTGCTCTTACATTAATAATCACTCCTCCAGTGGCCAAGAATGGTCGTCCCAGGATCAGGGGTACCTTATCATCAACTTTAAAATCCAATATAATGAAATCAGCGGGTATAATGAACTTACCCACTTTGATGAGAAGGTCCTCGATTATTCCATCTAGTGCCACTCGCGACTTGTCTTCCAGCTGCAGCATCAATCGTGTTGGTCTCGGTTGACCCAACCCCAAGGTGTTAAACAAAGATAGTGGCATTAGATTAACTGCTGCCCTAAATCACATAAAGCTCTTATCACCTCAGCTTTACCAATTTGTATGGGGAGGGTAAAACTCCCTGGGTCTTTGAGCTTTTTGGGTATCTTGCTCATTACCCTATGGCTGCACTCCTCAGTCAGTGCTAGTGTCTAAACATCCACCAATCTAACTTTGTTAGCCACCACATCTTTCAAGTACTTCGAATACTTGGGCATTCCCTGCAAAACATCAAGAAAAGGCAAGTTTATGTGAAGTTCTTTGAAAATATCAAAGAACTTTCTAAAGTATTCCTCCTCCTTGCTCTTGTTTAGTCTTTGCAGAAATGGTGGTGGTGGTCTCTGTGCTGGCTGCAATGATGATTGTGCATTTTGTTGCACAATACACTGATTCTCTCCATTGTCAGTGGATGGTCCCTTTCTAACCAACTCCGACTGCACCTCATTTCTCCTCTCTTTTAGTGGTGCATCAGCTAATTGCCTTCCACTCCTCAGACTGACGACGTTGACCTGTCGGGGGTTTGTGTCTGTGTCACTGGGTAATCCTCTTTGTGGTCTAGTGTGGTGAGAAGCTGCTAGTTGACCCATCTTCTTCTCTAGATTGCGGGTGGTTAACTGCTGATTTTTCAAATCTGATTCCATCCTCGCCTGATTCTCTGCTAATTGGGTTTGTGTCTCCATAATCTTCTGCAACGTCTCCTCAATGTTGCTGCTCAACTGGCCACCATTCTGCTTGTTCTACTGCTGATACTGCTGCTGCTGAGGTTGCTAGTAGCTTTGACTTTGATTTCCACCCCAAGAAAATTTTGGGTGGCTCTGCCAATTCTTGTTTTAATTGTTCCCAAAATTCTGATTGTTTCTCTGAACATTCCCAACAAAATTGACAGATTCAGGATTGGCCCCGCAGGATTCTGCATTGTGCCCATTATTGCTGTAGATTTCACACCAACTAGGAGATTGCTGAACTGCATTTACCTGTCCCTGTTGTTGGTTCATACTCAGTTTATTGAACTGAGTCATCATCTGATGCTGAAATGATGCTAGCTATGCAGCCAAGGCATTTACACCATCCACCTCTATCGGCCCTGCCGTTCTCTTTCCTGCCCCTCTCGATGAATCGTTGTGCCACTCTAGATTTCCCTGAGCAATCCTATTCAACAAAGTGTATAGCTCATCATAAGTCTTCTCTAATGCTTGCCCACCCGATGCAGAGTCTAGTAAAATTTTTGTGTGTGGGTCTAGACTTTCCACAAAGGTATGGGCTAGCA
>JACEIK010014670.1:6920-21169 GCA_018107945.1 Datura stramonium | reverse complement strand
AGCAGGCTCAGTTGTAGACCCAGGGGGCCGGTAGGTTGGCTACAGTACTAGTAGAGCTATAGAAACCTAGATAGGGGTATTTAGGTTGAGATGTGCTCTCTAGGGCTTATGAGGGCCCGAACGAGTTATTCTATGCTGATTGTACCTTCCAGCTTATGGGGGCCAGGTGAGGTTCTTGTTTGTATGCTTGTCTGCTAGTTATAGTTTATAAATGTGTAATTATATAGTCTTAGCTTACGTATATGTAGTGTTGGTTAGATGCAGATTACGAATAACCAGGCGTACATATTAATCTTTTTGCCCTTCTTTCTATTTACTTCCAGTCCTTATCAGCTTATCTATTGGCTTACATATTCGGTACATATTGTACTGAATCCCTCCCCTGGGCGCTGCATTACTTACCTGCAGGTTTAGACAGACAGAGTTCAAGATCTTTAGTAAAAGCTATTCAGAGTCAGCAGTTTGGCCAGCTCCTTTCATTTGGAGTTGCCAGGTTGTAGCAAGTGCAGTCTTCCGTTTGTATAGCATCTGGATAGGTTGGGGCCTTGTCTAGACTACTATTTGTATTCTTAGAGGCTTGCAGACTACAGTTGATAGTTAATTAGCTGTTGTTGGTTGTGTGGGGCTCATATACGTCTTATTTTATGTGTTGGCGGTGTGGGGCCTATTATAGCGCCTGATTTCCATTTAGTTATAACTAGATATCATGGTGGTCTTGTCGGCCACCATAGGATCCCCTGTTATGGTCTGTTTCTGGTAGTTGTTTTCTTTTACAGGTGGCTATAAGGCCTTATCAGCTGGTGGTTGTGTTTATAGCCGAGATATAGCCCGTTGTTTTCTTGAATGGAGTCGCAGGATGGAACCAGATGTGCTTAAGCCTAGCCAGGTCAGTTAGTTGCCAGTGTGGCACCAGGTGCCAGACATTCCTCCCAAGGTGGGGCATGACAAACTTGGTATTAGAGTAGTTCGTATCCTAGGAAGTCTGCAATTCGTGTCTAGTAGAGTCTTGTTTATAAATGTGTTGTGCACCATATTTTATAAGCAGGAGGCTACGAGGCATAATAGTATGGTTACCCCTCTTTCTTCTCAGATCGTGCTATAGAGCAGAGTTGTATAGGGTTAAGTCCCTAAGATTTCATTGTTATGTTTGTCTAGAATAACGTTCGATATAAGACAGACACCAGCCAGTTGCAAGATAACTACAACAGCAGGAGGACGTACCAATGAGGCATCACAGTTGGGGGACGGTTAGCCTAACGGCAGAAGTAGATGTCTTTCACATTTCTCCATCATCTTCCTGAGGTACCAGGAACCTCATAATGTGATAGATATGTCGGTGCCACTCCCAGTTCTCCCTAAAACCTTAGAATAGGAGGTTAGGAGTATAGTATATATGTACATATGAGTTGTCTTACCTACTAGATATTTAGAATCAACCAGGGGCAGCAGTTAATGTTGAATTATCTGAAAGGTGCAAAAGAAGGAGGAAATTGCAGGATTCCTACCTCCAACTCTTCAGATACTGTAAGGTTCCACAACCCCAGTCCTACCATAGTAAGATAGGGTTATTTTTCTACCTCCTAGCTTGTTTTTTCAATACAACAAAAATTGTAAGTATCAGTGCAATGGTGCTTAGGTGGAATAGTAAAGGAGGGCTAGAATTGTTGCCTCCGAGAAGGATTAGAGAGTGGTTGAACTCTTAGTATTTACAAGTTATCTAGACCCTTAAGGTAGTAAGAGAGGAAGGGGGATAAGTTCGCCAATATAATTCAAGTGTGTATGAGAGGGTTCATCAGTGATAAACCCCAGCAACAGTAAAGCTCAAGTCAGAAAAAAAGGGGAGCTGATTCCACCATAGCACGCCAATGACGGCAGGGCCTACCTGTAAGATAATAGTTATGACCCTAGCTGGTGATATCAAAGGACAGGGAGATCAAATGAACAAGATAAGCTCGAGTGCGAGTCAGAAGGGATACAAGTCAGTAGACCTGGTCAGTAACATCCTTGATAGTGTGAGGTAGGAAGCACGAACCTCAGAGCTCAGTCCAAGGGAACACGAGGAACGGCATAAGTATCTAATGGGGGAAAACCAGAATCACCTCCAGGTTAATAGAACATAGGATCACCACCGAATATTGAGAACTAAGCATTGGGCTAACAGTTAAGAGATAGTAAGATTGTAGCCTAAAATGTTGCGATACCCCTGCCAAAGAAGAAGGTAAGGGAGTGATGACACAGAGACTCTAACTTAGTGCAACCTAGAAACAAGTCCCAACAGAAAGTTCTTGGCCCTCAAGATAACAAAAGGCAGGTTCATAAGGCCCAGAGGTCGACTCTACGTTCCAAGGGTGACAGAACTTCAAATAAAAGACCATAGCTAAGGTGTGTGTGCCCGTTACTCCCAAAATTTAATGAAAATGCAACAAGATGGTATGGAAAGACAGAAGATACCATTGAATCATAGCAGCAGAGCTCCAGTGACAGGCTAGAGAAGACGAAATAGTAGGAACTGAGTAGTCCAATATAGTGGATGGTTGTGCCTACAAGGGAGTGGAGAGTAATTAACATGAATGCAGTCACAAGATGGAATTATATTGCAGCTAAAGTGTATGACGAATTAATATTAAAGAAGTAGTATGGTTACGTGGAGCCCCAGTGTCTAGTAAACCCTGACAGAGAGGCACAACTCCAGCCAGGTTCTGGGAAACTGTTAGAACAAATTGGAGCGCACGCTAAAATGAGTATGACTTCTTATCTCCAAGAAAATAACCCAACAGAGCACTCCGGTCAGATGCCGACGGTCTATTATGAGTGGAAGTAGAATCCCCCCTAAACTAAATGAAAGGTAGTTGGACCAGGGCATATTATAACAGACTGGCTGAGAAATTAAATTTACCAAGAAATTGGTACCAATGGCCTAGGGTCGTCAGGAGTCCTACCCTAAGGTACGACGCAAGCAGTTAAGGGTTGAAGCGACAGTTGGGTATTTCTAGAAACTTTGCCAAAGACGGGCATTATGAGGTTAGGTAAGAAGGATAAGCTTAGACCTAGGTTTATTGGCCCATATCATATCCTCCGGAGAATAGGCAAGATGGCTATGAGCTAAAATTACCTCCAGAGCTAGGACCTGCCCATTCATCTTTCACATGATAATGTTGCAAAAAGGGTATACGTAACCCGTCCTGAGATGTTCCAGTTTAGGACGTTCAAGTTACTGGGGAATTAATTCACGAAGAGGTTCCAGTCGCCATATTAGATCGGCAAGTTCGCAGGCTAAGGACTACCGATGCGGTCTCTATTAGAGTATTGTAGAGAAACAACAATAAGGAAGAAGTGACCTAGAAAACTGAGGATGACATGAGATCTAGGTATCCCCACTTGTCCCAGGATTATTATATAGTTCGGATATTGTTACCACTCAACTGCTATTTTATTGCTTATGTTATCAGTATTGCTTAGTCGACTATAATATTATTCTGAAACAGTTGTGATAGTGTCATATGAAATGCGTGTATTGGACTTTTCTGCATTTCAAGATTTTCAGATAGTCCATACTATAGGGGAGACTCTGCCGAAATTTTTCTGGCAGTAGCTAGAAAGAGTTGAGCCTGGTAAGCTTGAGGATGACATTCGAGGATGAATGTTCTTAAAGGGGGGGAAGATGTTATACCCCATAAAAATGTCAACGGTTAGTAGGCATACGCGTAGTTTTTGTGACGAATAAGAAGAGCTTGACGCGTGTGGGAAGAACCTTGGAAGCAAGGTCGGACGGGCTTGGGACGCGAAGGGCCAGCGTGACACGCCAGCCCCCTCCTCTATGGGCAGCGCGAGGCACCGGCCTTGCCTCTGCCTTTAGCCCTATATAAGCCCCTACCCTTTCATTTGATTTCATTTACAATTAACCTCATGGCCAGAGAGAGTATAATACACAACTTTCACGTAATTTTCATCTGTTTACGCTACAAAACGTCGTCCAAATTCAAATTAACTTCGTGTATCGAAGTTTAAGCTCTCAGTGAGCATTAATACGGAGTTATTTTCGTGAAATTCGCCCGACAAATCGCAACCCCACCGAGAAAAGTTGTCAGAACTGCTCCAAACTGATTTCTATACAATCACAGGCTTGAAGTAAGCATTTCTTCCTTCTAAACTCTAGGTAAATAATACATTTTCGGTCGTGTTTTGTTAAGTTGAAGTATAGTCAATATTGGTATTAAAATTTATCATTTTATGCCGAATTTGGTATTGAAATTCATCTCTTTCTCCCAGTATAATGGTGACAGCTGAAGAGAGAAGGTGAATACAAGTTGAAACTCATCGGTTATTCAAAAAATGACAAGTGAGGTATGTAAGGCTTAACCCTCGGAAAGTATACTCATCATACAGTGTTACGACTTATGTCCTAGAACAGAAATGACAATTTTAGATGTTGTAGATAGCTGCTACCACTAGATTGTGATTAAACATGTTGTAATTAGTTGTTGCTGATATATAGAGATCAAACACGCTGTAATTAGCTGCTATCCATAGATTACGGTTACATNGTGATTAGCTGCTATCCGTAGATTACGGTTACATAAGTTTTGGTTAGCTGCTAGAAAACGTATATGGATTTTATAGCAGTATTCCTTGTTGAACAGGAGCATGTTAAGTGTGACACGCGCTAGAAGCGTCATAGAAACTTTCTTATTCTCTAGTTCATTATGTTAGTCGAATTCTATGTTTGTTGCAAGGCCTAGATCTTAGCATATCGTGAGAGTTTTCGAGCCTAAGATAGTAAGTTGAGGGGCATGGGCGCAGCTAGGTGGTTTAACTACCAGTTTGGCACTTGTATTGTCAGGCAAGCACGCCTAGAGGCCATTGGTGTATCCCTATGCCCCAGGGCGTGAAATATAGATAGGAAGGTCATGTTTTAAAGTTAGCAGAAGGACAGTTATTCCTTTGAGTGGCTAGATTGAGATGTTAGTACAACACCTTGGTTGGGGTTGCCCTCACTTAGGAGCCATCCATGACCACCCCCAGGGTTACTAGCTGTGTCGACGCCTGTAAGGGGCTATATGATGTCGCTTCGAGGAGCGGTATGCCGTCCATGAGGGACGAAGATGAGGTCCGAGGTCCTCATACAGTCCATTCCATGGTTTTACTACTCTTATGTCGTATCGGGACACCCCGTCGAGTTCGGTACCCGGGGTACAGACAACAGGAGTCCATCGGACTCAGACACATCTACAATTCAGGGGACAAGCAGGCTCAGTTGTAGACCCAGGGAACCGGTAGGTTGGCTACAGTACCAGTAGAGTCATAGAAACCTGGATAGGGGTATATAGATTGATATGTGCTTGCCAGGGCTTATGGGGGCCCGAACGAGTTATTCTGTGCTGATTGTACCTTCCGGCTTATGGGGGCCAGGTGAGGTTCTTATTTGTATGCTTGTCTGCTAGTTATAGTTTATAAATGTGTAATTATACAGTCTTAGCTTACGTACATGTAGTGTTGGTTAGATGCAGATTACGAATAACAAGGCGTACATGTTAATCTTTCTTCTATTTTTTCTATTTACTTCCAGTCCTTATCAGCTTATCTATTTCCTTACATATTCGGTACATATTGTAATGACTCCCTCCCCTGGGCGCTGCATTACTTACCTGCAGGTTTAGACAGACAGAGTTCAAGATCTTCAGTAACAGTTGTTCAGAGTCAGCAGTTTGGCCAGCTCCTTTCATTCGTAGTTGTGAGGTTGTAGCAAGTGCAGTCTTCCGTTTGTATAGCATCTGGATAGGTCGGGGCCCTGTCTCGACCACTATTTGTATTCTTAGAGGCTTGCAGACTACATTTGTCAGTTAATTAGTTGTTGTTGGTCATGTGGGGCTCATATACGTCTTATTTTATGTGTTGGTAGTGTGGGGCCTATTATAGCGCCTGATTTCCATTTTAGTTATAACTAGATATCATGGTGGTCTTATCGGCCCGCATAGGATCCCCTGTTATGGTTTGTTGCTGGTTAGATATTTTCTTTTATAGGTGGCTATAAAGTCTTGTCGGCCGGGGGCTGTGTTTACAGCCGAGATATAGCCCATTGTTTTCTTGAATGGAGTCGCAGGCTGGCACCAGACGTGCTTAATCCTAGCCAGGTCAGTTAGTTGCCAGTGTGGCACTAGGTGCCAGTCATACCTCCAAGGGTGGGGCGTGACAGCTCACCTCTCATGGCATCATGATATTAGTCGCTTTCCTATGGCTACATATCCATACAATCACATTGAATAAAACTATCATTATTAAGCCCTAAGATTATTTTTCTTTGAGTCAAATTACAGAACCTATATGTCTCTCATGGATTTTTACTTCTTATGCGTCCAAGATGACCACTTCATTATCTCTAGCTTAGCTTCTAGGTGGAATATCAAAGAGCACACAAGTAGTAGTTTTGACTCCATCCTAAAAAATGAAAACAATTATGACAAATTTTTTCTTAAGACGGTCGTCATCTATCCGATCATCGGGAAAGGTCACAACCTCTATGACGACGCTAAAAAATGACTCTCAATTAACCAAAACAAAACTAAGTAGAGATGATCACATAACAAGTAACAAGGCATCATCAGTGTTCACAGTCATCACCATTACTTGCTATTACAGACCATGGTTTAATCAATCACACCAACCAACATAGAGAATGGCAACTAGTGTTACAACCCACTACAAATTTAGCAAGAAAGGAATAAATAAGAAATCTATTTCCTCCCCCCACACGTAAACAGTGCATTGTCCCCAGTGCAGACACAAATATATCAAGTAGGGAGAGAAAAAGAACTTCCTAGGTCTCTAAGGACAGTCGTCATCATCAGGATTATACTCTTGATCATTATCATCATCATCATCACCATTAACTTGAATGACTCTTGTGGTAGCATCCTCATCATCATCATCATCAATATCATCAACACCATCGGTCAACACTGTGGCTTCATTGTCATCTAGAGGCTCCTCGAAAGATGGTCCCACTTTTCACATCAGCATCACACTCTCACTGAGTGGGTATCGCTACTCTAATGCTAACATATCCTCATCAGTTGCAGGTCTGCCTCGAATCTTCAACTACAACTCTAGCATCTCGAACGTATGGCCTTGCTAGCTTTCATCCTGAGCCTAACGCTCGATGGAAGTGAGTAGTGGAACTGAAGAGTTGGCTGGCTCCTTGACCTTTGTGATATCAACTATTTCCCATGCCAAGTGCCCTACTAGGGGTATACGAAGATCAGTCTCTTCTTCCTCAATGCCAACCTCTCATAAAAACTAGGTAAGAAGGCTTCCATAACAGTACTTCCATCGTCAGTTATCGCGGGACCTCCTCATGTTATCTCTAAGCACTGCACAAAAGTTGATTGCAGCCCTTTCATCAGTATATCCACCAACACAAATCTCACTCTAGTAATCTCTATGGTGTGTGTCCTAGGAAAGAGTATGACACAGGCAAGCTTGACTTAGACTCTCACCTCCTCAGTCAAGTAGGAGAATGAGAGTGCAGAATGGGTACCATTAAGATCCCTTTCCCAACGGGCAGATGAATGCTCATCACATAGTGTATAGCAAATGTCACGATACGGGGGCTTCTCTAGCAATATGAAGTACAATTGTAGGTCTACTACAGGTGTGCAAAGGAAAGCATTGAATGACCTAGAGAGAACCACTTGACCCCGTATCTTGATTTTAGTGCTCTTTCTGAAGGAAGTATCCTAGTTGGCATAGAATTATCTCACCAAAGTGAGGTTGCACTCATTAGGTTCAGCAAACATGTACCCCAATTCTAACTTGCGGATAGTATCGCAGATGGTAGGGGACTCAAGTGCTAGGCATCCCTCATCAATTCAGTTTTTCGGAGTATACTTGACCTCCTTTTGTGCATTAAACCATTTAATCCCATGCTTTTCTATAGCTTTGGCTTCGAACCTTCTAGTAAGGGATGCTTTGGATGCCGATGACTTTGACCCTTTTGTTCCCTTGCTGAGCCGCTTGAGACCTTTGTCAGGACTTCTGCATCTTATTTATCACGTGAGTCTGCTGAACCATCCACTGCTTTACCGTATCCTCTAAAGAACAGCCCTGTTGTTGGCCCTACGGTCTTTGGATGTTGTTCTAGGGTCTTTGAAAATTTTGGTTCCATCCCCATATGGGACTAGTTGTGTTCCTGTACCCTGGTTGTAGCCATTCTCTACAAAACCTCCACCACGACCTTGTTGACCTACAAAATAAATAGACTCTGGGTTTAGAGGACAACCTGAATAAGCATGGCCTTCTCCACACAACTCACATGATGGTGGTGGAGTCTGAACTTGCTGAACCTGGTTCACTTAACTTACAACTAGTGTGGTTACTAACTTGCTGATCACATTCACCAACTGACTGATATTTGCTCCGATTGCTGATACACCATCAACTTCAAGCTTCCCTGGTACTTCGGATGATGTGAACCCTTTTCCTGAATCCTGATAGTCTTGACTTCTATCTAACATGAGATTTAGTAGAGCTTCTATCTCGTCATAGCTCTTGGACAAGATTTGCCCTTATGCTGTAGCGCCAAGCAAAATTTTAACTCTTGCTTCAGCCTTTCTATGAAGTTGTGCCCAATGTTCTCCTCTGGCTGCATATGGTGCGAGAAATCTCTCAAGTATCCCTTATATAGTTCCCAAGCCTGAGCCAAGGTCTCTCCATCTTTCTGCACAAAACCTGAGATCTTTCTTCTCAACTCTTTCATTCTCCTTAATGAGAAAAACCTATTGATGAATTTGTTGGAGAGAGCCTCCCAAGTAGTAATGGAACCTTTTGCTCATTCTGAAACCACTCCTTAGCTTCACCAATCAATGATAAAGGGAACAACATGAGCTTAACATACTCATCTGATAGTGAAAATTCTCCCTCAGCTCTACGAACGTCATCAGATGTCTATGGGGATCCTTGTGCGGCTTGACTTGATATTGACTAGTATTTTGAACCAACCACACGGTTTCCTCCTTCAACTCAAAGTTTTCAATGATGGTTGACTTGATGATTGCTTTATAAACATTTTTCAAGTTTGGCCGGTCAAAATTAAGCACTGGAATCCTCTCCTAGTTGTTGCCCTATGCCTGCTCATGATTTTTTGTCATAGCTAACATGTGAAAAGTTCTCTAAATCTCCAGATCAAAATGAGCCAAGGTTGGTCCCTAACTTCTCGTAGCTGGCATATACTAAACACAACACCTGCAAACTTCAACAACCAACAAACTAACGTAAAATGCAGAATAGCGGAATAAAAATCCTAACCTACAAACAATCTTCAAGTCCCCGACAACGGCACCAAAATCTTGATGTCGCCCAATCTCACGCAAGCACACATGGTCGTTAAATAATTTAGGACTGTAAAGTCCCGATTATCGATCCCTTTGAGACTTGTCAGATTAATTGCTCAAGGTTAATATCTTATTTCACTATCCTAATGAACATAGGTAAAATTGGGGAATCGTTTGGAGATTATACTACTAAAACTTGAAAAGTAAATTAACTAATGAATTGAATGCTTTTTCACAAATGTTGTAACTTAAATGATGAGAGAATCTTGGGTCTTGGACCTTTTGCTTCAGGTTGAGTTTTAAGACTTGAATATGCTAGATTAATTCCTTCTAAGGTTGCTAGTTGCAAGTTACTATTCCATTTCATGCCATTCTCCTAAACATCCAAGAACTATCTCATGAACCCTAACGCATATATCCCTATGGTCGCAGGAGAAGCATAAGATGACTGTTGTGGCTACTTGTATTCAACTGAACAGGGTTGAAGGGTATATTCCTATCCTCGACGTCAAAATCTATCTTAAACTCATTGGACAAGAGTCATTGAAACTTGTTCTACACTTACTTTTAACCCTCTTGTTCCCTCTCCCAAGTTCAACCAAAAGCCAATAGATAATATTCATGAGGTGATTAATCTAACGAATAAGCAATGAAAATAAGCAAGTATAAACAACCTCTAATGAAGAATTAAGAACTAGCATAAACAAACTTTCAAACTTCAACCATCTGCTATGGCCAAAACCCTAGAACAAGAGTTAGCCACTCATGTTCAAGTGAAAAACTAAAGAATTCATCATTCGAATAAAAAACATAAGTTAAAGAAGAAACATAGAAAATGAACTTGTCTCTTCCTCCAAGAAAAGCATACAAAGTGATCAATACGATGAAAGATTGCTAAAAAATGCCCAAGATGTTATATTTAAAAGCATGGGATCTAATGACTCTTTTCCCTTGAGTCCCAGATAGTACCTGGCGCGCCACACCATCCCAGATAGTACCTGGCACGCCACACCATCCCAGATAGTACCTGGCGCGCCACACCATCCACTGCACCAGAATTTTTCTTGAAATTCTTCTGAAGTTTGCCCTCTGGTGCTCCACACCAACCAACACACCAAGGTGTTAGTCAAATTTTCTGAAGTTCTGAGCCTGGCACGCCACACCACTCAATGCACCAAAGTGTTGGAAAAATTTTCTAGCTCCAGAATGCTTCTAGTGCACCACTCCATTCATCTCTCGAAAGTGTTGAACAAAATTTCTTTAGAAGTTAAGGTCCTGGTGCACCACACTATCCGATGCACCAACTTGAGCATAATTTTCTCTGAAGTTGGGGGTCTGGCGCGCCACGCCAACTATCTTGCCAGGCTAATTTTTGCGAACTCTTCTTCCTTCACACCTTGGATTATTTTTGAGTTCTTTTTCCTTGGTTTCCTGCTCAAAACATCTAAAAACACTTGTTAGCTCACAAGACACACATAAACATGAATTTATGCATTTTATAAGGATTATGATCTCAAAACAAGGTAAAGTATGGGTAAAAACATGGCTAATGGACGTAAGAATATGCCCAACATCAGGTTACTTCTTCTCCTAACTTTTTATCATTCTTCTCTTGTAAAATCATGAATTCCCTTAATCTTTTGGGAATTATAAGTAGCTAAATATTTTAGTTCTAGGGTTTTGGCATGAACATGAAGGTTGAATGTTGATTATTATTCATATTTATTAAAACTTTCCATTATTGAGTAATTTATTTCTTCTTGCTCTAAATTGTTTGATTATTCGATAAAATAATTAAAAACTATATATGACTCATTAATTAAACTTGGAAAAGAAAATTGCAAGGGCAATAAGAATAAACAGGGCTTGTTTGTGAACCTTATAGGAAAAGGGGAACGATTAGCTAATATGGATAGGAATATATCCATTATCCTTGCTTAGTTGATACAGATGAATTCTTATATGTACTTCACTATATTCCTATGATCATATAAATATAGGCGTAGCATCAAGTAGTCTTAGAATTATCATAAATGATGCTTAATTAAGTAATATCAACCTGCAACTAGTAACTCAAAAAAGCGAATAAGTATAACAATTTGATATTTTAACTGAATTGTCGAAATTACCAAGACCCAGGATCTTTTATATCATTTGAGAACCAACCAATCATTTACACATTTTCGCAAGTCTTTACTTTGTTTAGTTATTAGTATAAACAATCCACCAAGAAATGTTCCTTTATTTTTAAATAGTTTAAATTGGATGAACAATCTAACAAGTCTCTATGGGTACGATATCTAGAGTTAATCGTTCTATATTACTTGATGACCGTGTACAATTGTGTGTGCATTTGGACACATCACAGAAATCTATGCATTTGAGGGAAGGTATTTTGGATGAGGATTTGATGTCGCCCAAGAGCACGCAAGCGTACGTGATCATCAAGTAATATAGGATTTTGAAGTCCAAATATCGTACCTAAGGGACTTGTCAATTTAATCGTTATAAGGTTGTTACTTTAATTTCATTGATCTACCAAACAGTTAAAATGAAGATTGGTTTGGAAAATTAAACTATTAAAACTTCAAATATAAAATTAACTAAAAAGTAATTGCAAGCTTGATTGTATTTTGATGATGGTGGAAGACTAGGGCAATAGCACTTGGTTGGTTTCAAGTTTAGTTTTCAAGACGTAATTAAACCGGTATGATTCTTTCTACGATTGATAGTTGCAAGTTACTATCCTATTTCTTGCCATTATCCCTAACATCCAAGAACTATTTCATGAACCCTAACACCTATATCCCTATGGTCGCAGGAGAACAATGAAACGACGATTATGCCTACTTGTATTTCAACTAAATGGGGTTGAAGGGTATATCCTATCCTCAACAATAACTTCTATCCTATCACCAATGGGTTCAAGGGTCTTTGAATTTCCGTTTCGTATTTATTTTTAACCCTTTTGATTTCCTTTCCCAAGTTCAATAGAAAGCCAATAGATAACTTAAAAGGTGATCAATCTCATAAATAATAAATTAACACAAATAAATATAAACAACCATAATTGAAGAATCAAAACTAAATTTAATTAGTCTTTCAAATAATCAATCATTCACCATGGCCACCCCCTAGAATATAAGTTTATCCACTCATAGACAAGTGGAAAAACAAATATTTAGTCATCATCATACGAAAATACAAAGTAAAGAAGAGAAAATCTAGTTGTTGAACTATATCTTCCTTCCAAACAGCTTACAAGCTTTCATAAACGAACTAAGGCCTCTATTTATAGATGAGCCTTCAAATGACGCTTATGCTCTTTAAAACTTGACTTCAAAATCAGCATTTTCTACCCCAGAACGACCCTGGCGCGCCGCCCCATGTATCTCACCATAAACTTAGTCAAATTTCCAACAATTTCAGCTCTAACAAGGCTTCGTACGCCGCCCCCTCTATCTCTCGAAGGTGTTCGTCAAATTTCTCTAAGTTCGGACACCTCTGGCATTGGGTGCCACTATTCTCGCAAAGTTTGTGAAGTGAAATTCTCTGAAGTATAAGGCACCAGCCATAGCCCCAACTTGAAGTTTTATTCTCTGAAGTTTGGGACTTGGTGCGGGGCGCCAACCATAGCACCAGACCCTTCAGCTCCTCAAGTCTCTATTCCTTGCATCATTTTGAGCCCGTTTTGCTTAGTTCCCTGCTCAAATCAACTCAAATAATTTGTTAGCACATAAAACACACACATACATGAATTTGAGCATAAATTAAGAATTATGAACTCAAAACATGATCAAATATGAGTAAAAACATGGCAAACGGGCATAGAAATATGTCCAACATCACCGCCCCACACTTAAACTATTGTTCGTCCTCGGACAATCTTTAAAACATACCTAAAATCATGTTTCACCATCACACTTGACACCTCTATCAACTCATACTTAACCAACTAGCATGGATCATTCATAGAGTGGCTTATTATAAGCAACACAATTTCATCAAACACATTTGCAAGCTTCACAATCAAGATCAGACAACCTCTATAAATGACTCATCTTTTCAACACAAAGGGCCAATATTATTAAATGTGACACATGCAACAAGTAATACACCGAATTAGACCTCTTGTTCCCTCACTTTTAGTGGTGTTTCTCCCACAAATTCATCAATATAAATACATGGAACACAATACTTAAGGCACACTCACACTCACAAATGATGTAATGCACATACGTAATCATAATATAGGCTTTCCCTTCATGTACATTTAGACTAACTACTTGTTTCAAGAGATTAAGATCACAAGGACTTTTATTGGTTGTAATGTTGGCCAAGGGACAAGTAGGATTGATATTTAATTTTATAGTGACTACCACCCTAAGCACTTATAAGACATATTTTACTTTTCTCGTCCACCACCTTTTCCTTGTTTGTTCATCCTTCACCATCTCACTCTTTTCCTTTCTTTTCATTCCCCATTTTTCACTACTTGACTGCTAGTTTTCTAATCATCGAATCACTAAGAATTTTGCAAGTAAAGCTCTCTTTTTCAATTTTCTAGTAGCAAATAGAAAACACAATTTTTATGGGCACCCCTTCTTCTCACTTTTCTTTTCATACCACAATTTTTTATTTTTTCCTTAATTTTATACTTCAGTAGACCTTTACTTTCAAGTCTTAAAGTGCCTAAGACTACTTTAGATCAATAAGTCTGAGGTATCACAAAGAGAGGGATTAAGCTACTATTGAGGCTAAGAAAGAATAATATTTTTAGGCTCAACGGGGATAACTAGGGAGAATGATTAGGAAGGTAAAACAACTATAGGAAAGAAAAATAGTTTCTTCAAAGAAATGTCTTGATCATCTCTCAACTCCCTACCAACAAGTTATCCTACATATACTAAGGAAAGTTCTAGA
>JACEIK010014669.1:0-10577 GCA_018107945.1 Datura stramonium | reverse complement strand
GCCCAACGTGTCACGGAGCCAACGCGGTGGCCCCGCCTCCGTGACACGGCGCCATCGCGGAGGGGCTCTGCCCCGGCTCCTTCCGTGATAGTTCGACAGGATTTTTGTCCGATCTTTTCCCAGGCCTTTTCCTACCACGTGTGACTTTCAAATATTCTTAACCAACGTGCGAATAGGCCATCTAGATGTTGGGAATCTTACGGGGTGTAACAAGATGAGCCTTATGAAGCCCGACCAATAACCACGATTGGACGGGTTTTCATACCTTGCCAAGGGTAAGAACTCTTACTGGTGTGATATCCCTCGTGAACTCAGGAATCTCTAATAACAATGACCCCTGCATGCGCCCATTGAGGCAAGGGAGACACTTTCAATTAACGAGGACCCCATATTTCTAAAGCTAAGGGAAACCTTCTCTACTATTAAAGATCCCTTATCCTATGGTGGCACGTTGTTTTGAGATCTGGATATGCTGGAACCCTTGCCTACTCGGTGCTAAGCACTACTCCTACCTAAACATAAAAATATATGTATCTGATAAATCTGAAGCTGATTTCCGAAGACTAGTTGAAAACACTTTATCTAGAAAGAATCTTGAGAGCCTAAAGTACCATGACATACTGATACTGTGGGCTCATAACTGAGGTTTTAAGACTTGTAAGGATACTTTCTACTAGAATGAGGCCTGAGAGTCTAAAGAACCATATATATGGTTATCATACTGAATTTATGAGAGTCTAATAAGGGCTACTTTCAACTAATAAGAGGCCTGAGAGTCTAGGGAATTACAAACATGGTAATCATACTAAATCCATGAAAATCATAATTCCAAATCATAGAGTAAATCATATGGCCGAATTCATTGTAAAGTCATACTTCTCAAACGGACCATATTTCCGAAAAAATCTAATTCATGGGCTGAACTTTGGGAAATCATGCTAACACCTAATCATGGGGATTCATCATAAAATTGAGAGTCTAATCATGAACATCATGTTCTATTTATCATAAGGACTTTTAAAATCATGGAAGACATGAGAGAAAACTTTCATGGAATAGAAACCCTAAGACATGCTATTCTAGGGAAAAAAGTTTCTAACGTTTTGAACATAAATTCGGACACGAGGATGAAAGAAGATTCCTGTTGAAGTCCCACATACCTGGCTTGAAGAAATCCCCCACTAGAACTTGAATCTTAAAACTCTTGGAGAAGAACCCTAGGTGTTCTTAAGCCTTGAGAGGAAGAGAGATGAAGAGCTTACGAATGATTTGAGAAGGAATGAGGGATTAGGCTATGAAAACCCTTTTAATTTGAGACTTAGGAGTCCCAAAATGACATAATTTAGGAGTTAGAAGCATAGTATTTTACTAAAATACACATGGGAGTTCATTTTAAAAATTGGCCCCATGGTGCTAACGACCTACACAATGAGTTGTTGTCTACTATAAAGACTCGTTGTATGCTCCCGTTCCCTCTGGAGAAAAATTGTAGTTTTATGATTCTCCAATTAATGCTCGGATAGGATGGTCCATTGTTACGCACCACGAGTCGTCCTATGACTCGTCGTCAGAGGCTACCCTTGCATTTCTCTAAAGTTTCTTCCAATGAATCATCACCACGGGTCGTCACTCCTCATGACGAGTCATTTGAGGCTTCCATTGCTACTGAGCAAAATTTGAACCTTTTCCGGACTCCACTAAACGACCCATAAGGATGATCTGTTACATCATGTAACAAGTTGTTTGTCATGATCCGAATGTACACCAAGATTGTAGACATGGGACAAGGGACCCCGAGGGACCCCAAGTAGACCCATGGCTCATCCATATAAATATTCTCATTCAAATAAGCGGAACAATAATCATAAAGATATATCAGAAACATAATCATAACATAGGATCAAGAAATACCAAACATTTACACAGCTGAATATTACATACTTTTCCAAAAGCATTTAAAACATAAGAAGGGTTCATGGGACAACATCCCCATCTAACCCCACCAGTACTGAAACAAGAAAAAAGCATGGAAGCCTATCAAATGACCCTTGGAACATAAGGACTCACCAATAAGCTGATATCATACGCTAGGGTGGACTAAAGATGAGGATGAGCCTAAGATTTGGTCCCTGTATTGTCACGCCCCTCCTTGGGGGGTATGACTGGCACCTGGTGCCCTAGTAGGACCTGGACTGCTAACTGGTGAGCCTAAGAACATCTGGTGCCTGGCTAACTCTATCTCAGATTCCGGGTGCCTGCTAACTCTATCTCGCATTTGTAGAAGCAACAGGCTATATAACAAATCCTGTAAATACAGCCTCCGGCCGACCGGCCTATAGCCACCTGAAAAAAATAACTTCAGTTAACCAGAGACATACTTATAAAGGGAAACCTATGTGGGCCGAAGAGGCCACCATGTTGTCTTAGTTATCTGTAACTCAACATAAAGAATACGGTATGACTACACACCCTGCATGTCACTTTTTCACTATCGATTATGGCCCCACACGGACAACACAATAAAAAATGCTAAACTACTAATTAAAACGCACGGCTCACACTACCTAAGACAACTAACTACAGAAGTTGTATATATACAATTCGCAAGTCTCTATGAGTACGAGGAAATGGTCGGGACAGGCCCCGACCTACCCATACCGTGTACAACAAAAGAAAAAGAACTACACCTTCTGAATATCAAGCCTGCATGGCCGTGAGCCGATAACTCTATAAGCCGGCCGGAATCACGAGGGATCGCCTCTCTCGTCTATGAGTACCTGCAAAGTACGCAACATAAACGGGCGCCACACACGGTATCGAGTATGCAAAGCAAATCTGAACATATTCGAATATAATCAACATAACTAGCAACTCCGAATAGCAGGAAATAACTAAACTGTGAGGGAACCGATATAGCCGAACTGCATTTTCTCAGACCGTGATAGAAGGTGAGCGCACTACGACGTGGTGATCTGCTTTCTATTATCTAATATACAACATATAAATACATATATATATAGAACGCAAGAACCAATACCAACCCCTATAAGCCGGATGGTGCCAACCAATCAAACAATCTAATAATTCTTATCCCGTCAAAACCATCCAAAAATAAGTCACTTCAATTTCTATCTACTAACTACGGAGCACCTGCCGGGGCCCCCTAGGTCTCCAGCTCGCTATGGCCTCTCGATATAAATAATCGTGGTTCTAGTCCGTGAGGAATTTTACCAGATTCAGAATCGTAACTATATCTTAAATTGCCTCTCGGGGCGCATGCGCACAAATGTGGTAAACTGTACTCGTAATGCTGATCAACCCGATATGGGGAAAAGCTTCATCGCATCTTTCATCCTATCAAGGGATTTGGTATGCCACTCCTGAGTGACGTATACCCACCCGTCGCACACACAGCTATCAATCCTGCGGCGGCGAGACACTCAAAAGGGTGCCTCACGACACAAGCCAAGTCTCAACAATCAATAAACACACACACACACACACACACATATATATATATATATATATATATATATATATATAGCAAGCATGTTTAAACCGAAAACATTACCTGTATTCCCTACCTATTCGAACTCTTTCGTGTTATATTGAAATTCGAGATCTTATTTGAATGTATGGCTATACCGTAGCCAAGATGCTATCTCGACCGTATGGCCATATTGTAGCCAAGATATCATCCGTCCGTATGGCTATACCGTATCCAAGATATTATCTGCCCGCCTGATTACTTACTAACTTTATTCTGAATATATGTCATATTATTCTAAAAACATGCTTGCTAAATGCAGACTGTACTATACGAAGTCTGAAATGATAACTCGCCAGTTGGCGTCGCTACTAACTTTCTGATCAATACGATATAACAACGCAAACAGGTTTACTCTAACTTGCACAAAATCAATATTCAACTCCGGGAATTCTATTACGGAGTTCACTGAATTATGCTAGGCTAGAGTACTAACTTGCCGAAGAAACTGCTTTACATACCTTACTTCAGTTATCCGACTCAACTGATTTGGCTCGATCAAGATTTAGCTATTCCTCCAACCGGTGATTCATTATATACATCAATTAAAAAACTAAATAGACTAAAATTCTGGAAGAAACCTCACTTTCGAGCATATTTATATCCCAAACTTTGGCTTATCGAAAGACGTAAAAACTTGCTATTTTCGAAATTCCAGAAGGGAGAAATATTCATTTTAAGGCTAGGAGTATATTGACACTAATTTGGAGCAATTCCACTTACCTTAGCCCGGTAGCACGACGATTTGTCGGCCGAATTCCGCGAAACTAAATCCGTAGGAATGCTCCCTGCTGCTAAATACCTCGGTATTCGAGGTTAATTTGAATTTGACTGCGTTGACGGCGTAATCGATCGAAAATTATAAATACTTTACGTCTTCTTCTCGTTCTCTCGTCAGCGGTTTCTAGAAATTATAATGTTTTAATGAATTAAAATGAGGTGGAGGCTTATATACTTGAGACTAGGACAAGGCCAACGTCAATGAGCCAACGCGAGGCTCCCCCTCCAGGATGCTATTATCAGCGAGGAGCTGCGCCCGCTCCTTCCGCGATGGTTCGACAGGTTTCTTATCCGGTCTTTTCCCAGGCCTTTTTCTAGCATGTATGGCTTTCAAAAACTCTTAACCAACATGCGAATAGGCCATCTATGTGTTGGGAATTTTACGGGGTGTAACATGTATCATGAAACGATACAACATAGAAAGTATGCGGTCAGTACGTGGAATGTACTGAGTATGCAACGTAAGTAAAACGGACATTTTAAAATTAAAGTAAAACTCATAAATAGACATAGGAGGAGGACACCATGCTTGCATCAAAATCTTCGTAATATAACATAGGGCTCAAGACTTTCAAATCATTCGTGATCATTCATTATCATAATCGTAGGTAACCTCATCAAAATATAAGTTGAGGCAAATAACATAAACATAACAATGCATAAAAACATGTGTAACAATGGGAGGACTCGTCATAACCGACACCATCATGGTAGAGCCTTTCATGATGCCCCACTGTCTCACTCAAGTGGGCAGAGCCGACCTTGGCTTGCCAGGCGAGGGTCATGCATAAGGTGTGATATCACATTTGAGGGGGAGATCATTATCATAACATCATAACATTTACAACCCACAGTGGCACATGGTTATGAGACACCGGCGTAGTCCTTTGAATGTCGAGTTGCTCGGTGCTAGAAATGGCTCCCAAAAACATGCATATAGGCTCATACATAAATCATTAACATCATGCATAAAACTTTATTAGCTAACATATAACATTTATCATCATTAATCCCTTTTAAAACATGCTTAGCCAAGAATCAAGGCTCTTTTTATCAGCCAACATCATAAATCGATAAATCATGAGATTCGTTTCATAAATCATAAATCCTTATTCATCATATATGAATTGCCCAATGCTTCATCATACTCAATTCTTTCAAAATATGCTTATAAACATGGGTAACTTGGATTCATGCATTTTCATAATCAATAAACTTAAAGTAATGAATATTCAACATAAATCATAATTTCCATGAACTTCCATGAACGGGAAATTTAGACTTAAAAAGATTGAAACATGATTTTGATTAAAATAACACTAAACTTTCCCAAAGTGCATATTTCAATAAATAAAACTCAATTAAAGCATACCGACAAGGAGAAATCACATTGACATGCTTTGGGTAAAACCCCATGGAATTTGAGTAGGAGAATTCATGACTTTAATCGAAATTGGGCATGGGTGAGGAAGAATTCCACCCACTTTAAAACCCTACATACCTGGGAATGGAGAGACTCGAAGTTCCTTGAACACCCACAAAGAAATTGAAGAAAATTTTGGGGAAGAAGGCCTTAAATCTCCCAAAAACCTCTCTAGAATCCTTGCATGAGAATGGGCATGTCTGAAAGACTTAACTCAGATTATCATACTCAGTAAATATCCAAAACGACGTAATTTAGGGGCTAAAAATAAGGAATGGTCGAAAATACCCTTAAAATAATTTCCTTGAAAATTGTCCTGGACGGACCAACGTCCGACCCAATGGGTCGTGGATGCATACCACGGCTCGTAGTATCGAGTCGTCGGGTGCACTGCCTCATAACACATCTCAGATTCCTTCCCATGACTCGTCAGGATGAGTCATTACTTCAAACCACAGGTCGTTGAATCGATCGTCGTAAACTCCTTCACCAAACGGATTCGCCTTTCCATGAGCCTCATCACGACTCGTTGTGACTTCCAATGAGTCATGGTTTCCATCCGTTCAATGCACTGGGAACCTCAACCAACTAGTAACGACTTGAAACAACGGGTCGTCTCTCACCACGGATCGTGGGATAGCCCGTTGCTTCCTCCTCAGCCTAAGTCCCAAACTCCCAACGACTAGTGACAATGGCTCATTGTACTGTCCGTTGTTTCCTATGATTCCCTAACTTCCAAAACCATGACTGCATGACAACTCGTAGTATCCTACCATGAGTCGTAGGGTCCTCCGTCTTGTGATATTTTTGCCAGTTTTCTGCACTTTTCAATTTTTACTCCCGGGTCTATTCTTAGGCCTTTCCGGGGTATTACAATATCTCCCCCTTGGAAACATTTGTCCTCGAATGTAGGAAACAAGTAGCAAACAAAAACATACAATTCATCATAGCTATATACTAATCATTTTAACCGAAACTTTCAGGGAATGACTATCTCCGAATCAATCCACATAGTTGAACTGATCTCATGCTTCACATATGCATTCATACACATAAAACAAACTTGCACACATAAACTGAACATGAAAACTAAATAGAGTCGTGGGGAAAAACTGATACCTTAAGTCGGAACTGAGCCGATAGAGAACAAATGTGGGTATTTAGCCATCATATCTTCTTCGGCTTCCCACGTAGCTCCATCAACATGCTTATTCCTCCATAATACTTTAACTGAAGCTACTTCTTTGTTCCTTAGCTTACGGACTTGATAACTGAGGCTGTCCTTCACTCCAATTCTGTCTACTGGAACTACCAAGGCTAGATCACCAAGCACTTCTTCAAAAGTGACATATGAAAGACGAGATGAACAAAAGATAGCTTCGATGGAAAGTCCAACTCATACGCCACCTTACCAACTCTCCTCACTACCCGACAGGGGCCAACATAGTGGGGATTGAGTTTACCTTTCTTTCTGAACCGCATGACTCCCTTCATGGGAGATACCTTTAGAAATACCCAGTCGTCCACACCAAACTCAAAATCTCTTCTCCTCACATCAGCATACGACTTCTGATGACTATGAGTGGTTTTTGACATGTCCCGTATCAACTGAACCTTCACCGTCTCCTCGTGAACCGAATCTGGGCCTATCATAGCTGCCTCACCAACCTCGAACCATCTAATGGGACATCTACCCCTCCGCCTGTAAAGAGCCTCGAATGGTGCCATCTGGATACTGGAGTGGTAACTGTTATTATAAGCAACCTCGATTAAGGGAAAATGATCATCCCAACTACCTTTAAAATCCATAACACATGCTCTTAACATATCCTCAAGGGTCTGAATGGTTTGTTCTACCTGGCCGTCTGTTTGTGGATGGAAGGCTGCACTGAGCTTAACATGCGTCCCAAGTCTTTTTTGAAAAGAACGCCAGAATTGAGAAGTAAACTGAGTACCTCGATATGAAATAATAGACAAGGGCACTCCATGAAGTCGAACTAACTCCCGAATATAAAACTTAGCATAATACTCCGCTAATTCCGTGGTCTTGACCGGTAGGAAGTGTGCCGCCTTAGTTAGCCTATCCACCACCACCCAAATGGAGTCAAAGTGTCGGCAAGTACGAGGTAGGCTTGTAACAAAATCCATATTAATCTCTTCCCATTTCCAAGTGGGGATGCTGATATCCTGAAGTACGCCTCCTGGCCTTTGGTATTCGACTTTCACTTGCTGACAGTTTGGACATTTTGCCACGAACACCGCAATATCCTTCTTCATACCATCCCACCAATAGATTTCTTGCATATCCCGAGACATTTTCGTGGATCATGGATGAATATAATATCTGGTACCACGGGCCTTATGCAATATCCGAACTCTCAAATTATCGACGTCCGGAACACATAGTCGACCCTGGTATCACAGCACACCATCTCCCCTTTGGGAGCAGACCTCCACCTTCTGACTCCTCACTTCCTCCTTCAACTTCCTCAATATTGGATCCTTTTCTTGCCTGGATTTAACATCAACTACCAAGGACGATTCTGACCTGTTTTGTACAACAACACCGCCATTGATCAAATCGATCAATCTAACTCCCAGCCTTGCCAGCCGGTCGACATCCTTCACCAACTCCTTTCCCTCATCCACATGGGACACACTTTTCATGAAGAGTCTACTAAGCGCTTCCTCAACCATATTAGCTTTGCCCGAGTGTTAAAGGACACTCATGTCATAGTCCTTAAGTAATTGCAACCACCTCCTTTTCTGAAGATTTAGATCCTTCTGGGTGAACACATACTCCAAGCTCTGGTGAACAATAAATACATCCACATGGACCCCATACAAGTAATGCCGTCATATCTTCAATGTAAACACCACCGTGGCCAACTTAAGATCATGGATCGGGTAATTCTTTTCACGAACGTTCAGCTGTCTCGAGGCGCATCCTATTACCTTCCCACACTGCATCAACACACATCCCATTCTGACTCTCGAAGCATCACAATAGACAACAAAGCCATCTGTACCCTCGGGTAATGTCAACACTGGTGCTGAGGTGAGTCGGGCCTTCAACTCTTGGAAGCTTTTCTCACAAGCATCCGACCATTGGAATTTCACCTTTTTCTTAGTCAACTTAGTCAAAGGTGCCGCAATAGACGAGAAACCCTCCACAAACCTTCTTTAATAACCTAGAAGGCCCAAGAAACTCCAGATTTCTGAAGGATTCACCGGTCTGGGCCAATTCTTCACCGCCTCTATCTTCTGGGAATCTACCCTTATGCCTTCGCTTGATACCACATGGGCAAAAAATGCTACTGAGTTCAGCCAAAATTCACACTTGCTAAACTTTGCATACAGGTGACGATCCTTGAGGGTTTGCAGCACTATTCTCAAATGAGTGGCATGCTCCTCCTCGCTCGGGGCGTATATAAGAATGTTGTCGATGAACACGATCACCAACGTATCCAAATATTGTTTGAACACCCTGTTCATTAGATCCATAAAAGATGCAGGAGCATTAGTTATCCCAAAAGACATAACAACAAATTCGTAGTAACCATATAGAGTCCTGAAAGCAGTCTTCGGGATGTCATTCTCCCAAACTCTGAGCTGGTGATACCCGGACATGAGGTCAATCTTGGAGAAGCACTTGGCAACCTAAAGCTAGTCAAACAAATCATCGATCCTAGGTAAGGGGTACATGTTCTTGACGGTAACCTTGTTCAACTGCGGGTAATCAATATACAAGCGAAAGGAACTGTCCTTTTTTCAAACAAATAGAACTGGTGCACCCCATGGAGAATGGCTCGGCCTAATGAAGCCCTTGTCCAAAAGATCCTTTAACTAATCCTTCAATTCCTTTACCTCGACGGAGCCATCCTATAAGGAGGGATAGAAATAGGTTGCGTATCTGGCAATAGATTACTACCGAAATCAATTTCCCTTTCCGGAGGAACACCTGGAAAATACTCGGGAAACACCTCTGGGTATTCGCATACCACTAGAACTGACTGAATAGTCGGTCTCGGACTCCACATCCTTAACCCTAACTAGGTGGTATATTCACCGCTTAGAGATCATCTTCCTAGCCTTAAGATAGAAAATAAACTTACCTGCTGGCACTGCCGAACTACCCTTCCACTCCACAACTGACTCACCTAGAAAATGAAACTCCATGGTACGGGTCCTATAATTAATCAAAGCATAACATGAAAACAACCAATCCATACCTAAAATGATGTGAAAATTAGTCATAGCTAAGTCTACTAAGTCTGCGGAGGTAACCTTATGCAACACAATGACCGGGCACCCTCTATACACCCGTCTAGCTACAATCGAATCACCGATAGGGGTAGAAACTTAAAACGATTCTTACAAGGTCTCGGGACTAACTCCAAGGCTACTAGCAATGTAAGGAGTCACGAAAGACAATGTAGCTCCCGGATCAAGTAGGGCATAAACATCAATATGAAAGGCATGCAACATACCAGTGACCACGTCTGGCGAAGCCTCCTGTTCCTGGCGGAAAGCAAGGGCATAGAATCGGTTTTGGTGCTGACTGCCACTCTCACTAGTAGATGCTCCCTGTGGAGCTGAACGGGTTGGAGCTGCTGCTTTCCTGGTGGTCTATGCTCGACCCTTATCATCACCCTGTCTAGCATATGGGCACGCTCGACACATGTGCCCAGGTCTACCACACCCAAAACAAACATCTGAACCGAGCAGGCACTCCCTTGTGTGACTCCTACCGCACTTCCTGCAAGCTGGAGAGGTATACTCTAACTGGGTGCCCCTTTGATCCTTCGACCCTGAAACCCTGCTCCT
>JACEIK010014663.1:6870-17747 GCA_018107945.1 Datura stramonium | reverse complement strand
ATTGGGAAATCTCATTGCTATTACTCAAACAAGCATGAAACGTATGCTTGGTTCATTTGATAACATAAGGCTTCAGTCAAAATAGAGGGAATACGTAATTTTCTTTTGATTTTCGCCAAATTACGCTATCAAATGTTATCCAAATGAAAATTAATTTCGGGTAATGAGTTCTAGGCCTACGAAAAGCATTATTACGGAGTTATTTCTCAAATATTCGCTCGGCAAATTGGAACTCCGCCGAGTAAAAATTGTCTAAATTTTTCCAATTGATTCCTACTCGGTCACAGGCATTAGGTAAGCATTTCTCCCTTCTGAACTCTCGAGAATTTTCAGGTTTTTGGTTGAATTATTTGAGATTGAATTATAGTTAATATTATTATCAAAATTTATCATTACTTGCCGAATTTAGTATTGAAATTATCCTTATTCTCTCAGCATAAGGATTGCAATTGTGTGAAACTGCCGTTTTCAAGTTGAAACTCGCCAGCTGAACGGAAGTCGGCATTCGAGGTATGTTAAGGATTATTCCTTCAGCAAGTTATTCTCGTCATATAGTGATACTACCTATGTTTTAAACGTAGACAATGACCCTATAGGTTGTAATTAGCTGCTGCTAGTATATAAGGATCAAACATGTTATAATTAGCTGCTATTAGTATATTACAATTACATATGTTGTGGTTAGCTGCTAGAAAACATATAAAGATTATACCGCAGTATCCCTTATCGGGAAAGAACATGTTAAGTGTGACACACGCTAGAAGCATCGTAGGAACTCCTCTATTCTTCAGTTTATTGTGTTAGTAGAAGTGGGTGTTTTATTATCAGGCCTAGACCTTAAAAGATCGTGGATAGTTATTAGGCCTGAGTTAGTAAGTTGAAAAACGTAGCGTAACTAGGCGATATAACTACCAGTTCGGCGCCTGTATTGTCAGTGAAGCACGCCCAGAGGCCATTGGCGTACCCTCACGCCTCAAGGCCAGAAGTTTAGGTAGGATGGCCATACTTGAGAGTCAGCGACATTAGGGTTGTCTAGTGAACTGAGTGACAGCCTGCCATCTAGTTAGCTACTACCAGCGACTGTCAGTTCCAGTTGCCTTAGTATTCATCATACAGGTTTCTCAGGAAGCCATCCCAGTCATTCAGGTCAGATAGACCCGTGGGTACCCTAAGGAAGGGACCTTATTAACAGTTAGAGGCAGGGACAACGCCCCAGCCTGTCCCTATAAGATGCTTAGGTACAGGTTTTCGTGAGTGGCTAAGTCCATGTAAACTTACCTACAAGGTTAGGATTCGTCCGGAAGAGTCATATAAGATCCGAACAGACCAAGTTAAGGTCTAAAGGACTAGAACCATGTTAGCACAATATTATCCTCAAGCTAAGAATTTTAGTAGGCTACCTGTGGAGGATTAGGGGCCGACCGCTCAAAAGCATATTCGGTCAGTAGCAGCCCTGTTGTCGTTCTAAGCAAAAGAACTAAGTAATTGGTCATCTGCGACCCTGCAATTGCTTATGAATTATAGTGGTCCGAGTAGGAAATTTAGTGTATTGTTAGGCCACTCTAGACCTCGCCCTATCTGATCTAGACCATTAGATATTATGATCACTATCAGGATCCTCTGATTAGATACAGGTACAGGGGGTGTACCTGCTAGCATCTATACAAATTANTATACAAATTATTATAGGGGCGAGTAGCGGTCGCGTTAGGCCTAGAAGGCCAGATACACCTTTTGAGTGGCTAGATTGAGACTTCAGTATAGCATATCGGTTGGGGTTGCCCTCACCTAGGAGCCTTCCATGACCACCCCAGGGTTACTAGCTGTGTCGTCGCATACAGAGGTTATATGACGTTGTTCCAAGGAGCGATATATCGTACCAAGGGATGATGTAGAGGCCCAAGGGCCATATTACAGTCTATTCCATGGCTGGACTATTATTTTTATGTTGTATGGGCATCACTGACCCTCGTCGAGCCTGGTGCCCAGGGTGCAGTTATTAGGAGTCTATCATGCTCAGACATAGCTACAGATCAGGAGCCAAGCGAGTTCAGTTGCAGACCCAGGGGACAGGCAGGTTGGTTGTAGCACCAATAGAGTTATAGGAACCTGGATAGGGGTATATAGATTGAAGTGTGCTCGTAGGGCTTATGGGGGACCCGAGCGGGTTATTCTATTTTGATTGTACCTTTCAGGCTTATGGGGGCCAGGTTAGGTTCTTTTTGTATTCTTGTTTGCTAGTTATAGCTTATGAATATAAGATTGTACAGTCTTAGTTCATATACGTGTAGTGTTTTACTAGATGCAGATTATGAATAAAAAAACTTCCAGGTTAATTTTTGCCCCTTCCTTCTACTTACATTCAGACTTTAATAGCTTTCATTCAGCTTACTTACTGCCTTACATATTCGGTACATATTATACTGACATCCAACTCTGGGGCGCTGCATTACTTGTCCGCAGGTTTAGACAGACAGGTTGTGAGATCTCCAGGGAGCTATTCAAAGTCAGTACATTGGCCAGCTCCTTTCATTCAGAGTTTCCAGGTTGTAGAAGATTATCATCTTTTATTTGTATAGTATTTGGGTAGGTCGGGGCCTTGTCCCGACCACTCTTTGTATTCTTAGAGGCTTGCAGACTACAATTATCAATTAGTTGGTTGTTGTTGGCCGTGTGGGGCCTATGAATGTCTTATTTTACGTGTTAGCAGTGTGGGGCCCAGTGTAGCTACCTATTTTTATTTCTGTTATAACTAGACAACATGATGGTCTTGTCGGTCCGCATAGGATCCCTTCATTACCTTATTGTTGGTTAGCTGGTTTCTTTTACAAGTGGCCTTGTTGGCTTGAGGTTGTGTTTACAGTCAAGATATAGCAGTTTATTTTCTTGAATTTGAGTCACTGGCAGGCACCAGAGGTGCTCGAGCCCAACTACGCCAGTTTAGATCCCAGTGTGGCACTAGGTGCCAGTCGTGTCTCCCAAGGTGGGGCATGACAACAAAAACGATCTATGATCCTTGTCTAACCAACTATCCTACAACCTATGCAAAGACCAATCTGGAAAGTTCTAGATCCTCCACGCAGTATTTAACTAAGTAAGAATCCTCACTCACTCATGGTACAGGTTTGCATTTATTCTATCTATTTGATTCATACACATCTAAGATATAATTACACATGCTAATTTATCAAATGCCATAAAAAGATCCACAATAGTCATACTTCGCACTTCACAATCAACATACACATCTAGATACAAAAATTTTAAAACGGGTCATTTTTTCAACAACTTCACAAACATGTGCATTTATTGGCTGTAAATTACTCCTAATATAGTTCTAGATAAACAAAAACAAAATCCTAAATATGTCGGTTCTACTAGATAGCATATCCAAGGAAAAAGAAATACGGTAATAAAAACCCTTAGGTGAAATCAAAAATAAGTAAAAGTACCCCCCCTCCCTTTTAATAACATGCTTTGTCCCCAAAGCAGTAAAATATAAGAACTAGGAGAGGGACATACTTTTGGCGCTCCTGTCATCCTACGAAGGCGGTTGTTCAGGCACACTCCCTTCCGCTGCAGTCGTAGCGCTAGTAGTGGCCGGCGCGCTCAATAGTATGGTATGGGGGAATGGTCACCCCCTTAACAGTACCGGTTGCCTCGACAACCTCATCAATATCTCTGGCTGAATGTGGCTCACTTGAAGGATCCTTGCCACCTGCAAGCTCTATAGGGTCCGTGGTGGAGCTCCCCTCTCTTCTGGATCTCTCCTGCAGCCTGACAAGTGCTCATCATGAGACCACAAACTCTCCACTATCGCCCATTTGTGCTTCTTTTTCTCTCTTCTCTTCCTCTTCTTTGAGGGCTCCTCATCAACTATTCCTGAGGCCCTCTTCTTCCCCTTATCTCCACCAGATGTGGTCGGAGCCCAATATGCCTCAAGATCTAACTCCTCCTCAAGCTCAACATCTAACTCAAGAATGGTGGGTGCGCTGCTAGTATGATCAGCTGTCTAGACAACAACTCAACTACCTGACTCCGTAGAACCCCCAACTCCTCTCTCAAGTTGCCTGTGTTTGTTGCTTAGCTAAGATCTCATTAAAATGGAGCTCAAAGTTGTACAACCAGCTGTGCAACCCTCTAGTAGCCTCCTCAATCTCAGCCTTCATCCAAGGCTTGATGTTCTCCATCATCAAATTGACTTTTTTCTCGGTTAATGTCAATCTCTTGGCCATCTTCTGGAGGAAATCCTAAGGGACCAAAATATAACCGGTTGGGACTTGGCTAGGTATGCCCAATAGAGGTGTGGAGGAAGTACTCAGAGTTGCTCTTGTGAGGTAGGGGCATTTATCTACTCAACCACTACTGGCTATGGAGGTGGAACTGCTGTTGGTAGTCTAACCTGACTCTCTGGGTTCATATCATCTCGAATCAACCCTATATCTGCAGTCTTATGTCCTCCAACCTCGGTATCAATTTCTTTTATCACCCTCACTCTGACGTCTCTGCAAAGCCTGTGAATGAGACTCGGGAATGGGATAGTGGTGCTCAGGCCCAGAGCGCAATCCCTGATCTCATCAGCTATTACTCACAGGATGTTGATGGCATATCGAGACATGATATAAGCCATCAATGCTGCTCTGTCAGCACTCAAGGTGTTTTCATTAACTATCGGTGCCAGCCTATGGCGATTCGGTGTTTATTAGGCCTTCACTTTGAAGTTAAGCGAAGCCTTTGTGACCTGTCATCCACTGGTCACCCATTCAACCCCCTTCTTCTCCTCTGCTATTACCCCCGGCTAGACATTTCACTTGGCTCTGCCTATCCTCTAGGCTCAGCTACTTAACCCTTATCAAGGCATCTACGCTATGATCAAACGCGGTTTTGGCATCTGGAGCTCTGAACTATTGCTCATACAACATCCGGGCAATGGTCCTCTTGGAGACATCAGTTGCTCATCCTCGGACCATGACACTGTCAAGCCTAGGCTTCTCCTTCAATTTTTGCCCGGGCTTTGCTTTTGCTCCATTGTTGCCAAGTAGTTGGCGTATAACTTCCTGACTAATTCATCACTGTAGCTGTCAGGGGTTCTAGCCATCTATTCGAACCCATAGAAGCTAAAAATCCACTTTATCTCCTCAACCTCATTTAGTGCCTGGTCAGGATTTGTAGTTCATCCTAAATACTTCACCTGGTATGTTTCTTGGAGGTGAGAGTGAGACCCTGCTCATAGATTTCCTGAGCACCGAGCACATGCCATCTCATAATTTGACTCTTTGGAGGTGGAGTTTGATAATCCTCATCCTCAGTGGCCTCTTCCTCAGACCTAGACTCATTACACCATCACTGAACTAGGCCTCCTCAGACCCCTTCTCAACATTTAAGCCACTACTGGACTCTTGAGATTGTTCGGCTGCTCCCTCCTTAGACTGGGGAGCATTTGTCGGAGTGGCAGATGTAACTTCGGCCTGAGCCTTGGCCAGTGCCCTAGTGGTCCGTGGCTCACCAGTTTCAGTTTTATCAATTTGGTATTCCTCCATTGAACCACTAGGGGTGTTCTTTGCCTGTTCGGAGTCTGAGGACTCATATCTCAATGCCCTCTGAGCAGTAATTTCAGCCCCAGCCTCCTTGTCTTAGGAATTCTTGGTTGCTCTCTTCTTGAGTGTCATTGTACCTGTGGAGAAAAGGGTTAGTACACGTGATCTCAAGAAAGGAAAGCAAGAAAATCATATTCAGTATCTTACCACGAGTCATCAGTACGAGTCGTACCAAGGTGGTACGATTCGTAGTACCTTTTGGCTCTGTCATGACTCATTGTTATGACTTGTACCAGGTTGGTATGGTTTGTACTAATGGTTGTTGAAGAAACTCAGTCATTTGTGACTCTCACCATTTTTGTACGACTCATGTTACGGATCATAGTTGGATTCTACAAGCCATACTAAGGATCATCCTGTTGCTTTTGAAGTTGACCCTTTTCTGAATTTTGATATAATCACTAGGTGCAACTCGTAATGAGATAACATGGGGCATACTAGGTCCGTACCATGGCTTTCCAGTTCAGTTTTATGAACTGGGACAGTCACAATGAATCATTCTTCGAGTCATAGTACGAAACTATTAGTCATAGAAGGGCTCGTGAAGCCTATCCTTTCCCTGCATAGTGTCAGTTGTGCAAGCAAGTACATTTTTGAGATGGGTACTCAGAATGCCCCATCCCAGTTACGCAAACTACATTAATCTCACACACCCAGTTAATCCCTTTCAATTTCAAGTTTCCATTTACTCACTACTCACCCATAACTAAGGTCATTGAGTTTCACACACTCCAAAACCCATCAAACAACATCATGCATCACCCAATGATCACATTCCTTCATTTTCATTCATTCACGGAGGAATCATAGTGGTGGTTCAATTTAAAATTAGAAAAATAGTAAATGGGAAGAAAATTACACTTACTTGCTAAATTCTTGATTAACTTATGCTTGCTTTAAGTTTTGAAGGATGAACTTCAACCAATCCTAGTGATTTTATAGCTTAATTTATGCGTGAATGGAGTGGGAGTGAGTTAGGGGTGAGTGAGGATTGAGGGGAGATAATTGTGGATTTTTTATTTTGTTTGCGTGGGAGTTTAAGTCAGGAAATATTTGTTTTAAATAGGTTTGGTTGAATTAAAAAAATTTGGGTCGAGTCGGGTTATTTCATTAAAATTGCCCGTACGAGTCGTATTCATACCTATGACTCGTCCCAAGGACTCTTACCTAGAGACTGAGGGAACTTACCTGGGGACTTGCAAGTGTTTGGTATGAGTTGTACCAATGTACCATGACCCATACCATGACTCATAGGTCATAGTTTATGTACTTCCATACTTAGAGTAGTTCACCATTACTGTGGGTACTACGACTCGTACCATGGGGGTACAGTTCGTCGTGACCAATCATAATGTGAACTTATGAACTTGGACAAGTATCAGTTTTTCAAACAGGAACGCACTATGAGCCGTACAATCCTTCTATGGGTCATACTGAGGCTCATGTATAGTTCTATTCTGCAATTTTTCTCCTATCAATTTTTGTTTCACCTACACACTGAACACACATAAGTCAAGATACTTGGGTTGCCTCCCAAGAAGCACCTGATTTAACGTCACAGCACGACGTAGGTAGTTTGGTTACTCAGACTTCACAAAACAACCTCATTGGTTGCCTCCCAAGAAGTGCCTGATTTAACATCGCGGCATGACGTAAGTCTCTTGACTGCTCAGAATTCATCAAGAAACTCAGACTTATCTTCAATTGCTAACACCACCCTAAACTCGTTAGGCTGCTTCATTGACCTGCAGATATTGAAGATGACCTCCTCCTTGTTCAACCTAAACTTCAACTAGCCAGCCTCAACTTCTACTAAAGCTCTCCCAGTTGCAAGGAATGGTCGCCCCAAAATTATGGGGACCTCAAAATCGACCTCGCAATCTAGGATCACGAAGTCAGCTGGGAAGAAAAATCTGTCCACTTTGACTAGCACATCAAAAAGGATCCCGACTGTCTTCTTAACTGTGCAATCCGCCATTAATAGTCGCATCGTAGTCGGTGTGGGGGCTCCCAAGACCAGCTATTTGAACACAACTAATGACATCAAGTTGATGCTAGCACCTAGGTCAAATAATGCCTTTGCAAACTCAAAATCACCAATTTTACACGGAATGGTGAAGGCACCCGGGTCTTCCTTTTTCTACGCAAGGACCCGTGAGGCTATGTCATTGCAATGATGCAAGTTACCTACCAGCTCGTAGCTCACAGGCCTCTTCCTCATCATCAGGTCCATCATGAACTTAGCATACCTAAGCATCTATTCCAATACCTCGACCAATGGGTTGTTCATAGACAATTGTTTCAACATTGACAAGAATTTATGGAACTTCCCATCTTCTGCCTTTTTCTTCATTCTCTAAGGATGGTAGTGGTGGTCGAGGGATAGGATTGTAAATCTGTTGGGCTCCTTTTTCTTTCCGTTCAGCCGCCTTAGACCCCTTTTGATCACTTGGATCCTTAGTCAAATCAGCATCGCCTGCAATGTCTTTTTCAATAATCTCATCCTCCTCATTCAGCTCAATCTCCTTCTGCCTCTCCATATCAACTATAACCGATATGGGCGGGTTAATAGTGGTCTTCTCACTCCTAGTCATCACAACCATATAGTGACTGCAATTTTTTTAGATTTTGGACTGTGTTGCTAGGAAGTATACCCTTCTACCTTTGGTTTAGGGATGCCGACATCTACCCTACCTGCTGCTCAATCTGCTTGATCATTGTGGCATGCGATTCAACTTTCTAGCTCACGCTAGATATATCTCCCCAAATGTCCTTTAGTTGATCATCTGTGGATTTTGCCTTCTTAATTAGCTCATCCATCATTCTCTCCAACTTTAAAGGTCCATCATCTCCCTTACGATCCCTAGGAGGAATATAAACATTGGCGCAGTCGTTATGGCAACCGTCATTCTTTATCCATTCACCTTCTCGCTCACGACCTCTACTCCTATCCCTATACCCCTTCCTATTGTAGTTTTCTCTGTATTGGTTCTAACCTTGATTTCTAGAACCTTAGCGCCAAGTGTCCTATCTGGACCCTTGGGCGTTAGCCCAAAAACCCGCCACCTAGCTGTCCATGAAGTTTGCCTCCTCCTCCGAATCCGGCTGCTCATACTTCGGTTCCTAACCCTAATCTCCCACTGCATTCACCTTTTGATCTCTAGATCCCATAATATGCTTCGTGATTAGGTCTAGAGATGTCCTCATGTGAGCCAACTTCTGATCACGTTCCTCCTCTTTTCTACGTTGGTTCGCAGTCATCCCTATGGCATATGTACCTGCAGCTATCTCAACTTACCTTGTGTGTCAAGCCCTATTCGTTTTGGTCACTCAGTCAAGAATGATAGTTGCTTGCTCCCATGAGTGACTCATCAGTGCACCTCCTACCATGGTGTCTGCTACAACTTTTGTGTTGTTGTTCAAAGACCTGTAAAAAATTTCCAACAAGCTGTTATCAGGAATTTTGTGATTTGGGCACTTTATTAGCTTCTTTTTGAATCTCAATCAAGTCTCATGTAGTGTTTTGATCTTCAACTATCGAAAATTATAGATCTCATACTTTAGCTGCAGCATCCTGGAAGGTGGGAAGAACCTTTCTAAGAAGACTTGCTTTAGTTCCCTCCAGTTGGTTATGAATTCGTCAGGAAACTCGGATAACCATAAAGTGGCCTCCCCAGCCAGAGAAAATAGGAAGAGTCTCAGCCTGATCACATCCTGGCTCACATTGGGCAACCTGTATGCCTTGCAAATCCCCACAAAGTTCATTAGGTGGAGGTTTGCATCATCAACTGCATGACAACTAAATACCCCTTTCATATTGAACAATTGGATCATGGTGCTAGTGATATCAAACTTTGCCCCAGCAGGAAAAGGTGGAGGTATAATGGCTCCTGTTGACCCGACCTCATCTATGTCCGGGTCCTCATCATTATGAACTGAGGAGCATATCTATGGCCTCTGTTACCCCGTCTGAGCCTATCAGCATTTTCTACCACTCCCTGAGGGTCCTCGACTCTGTGGAGGTGTCACGACCCGAACATAGGTCCGGACCGATACACGGAACCTAGAACCACGAATGACTCTAAATCGACCCATGACATGAACATGATAACTAAGTACATACATCAAGCGAAAGCCGATAACTAAAACATTAATAAGCGAAAGTTTGAATACATATCGGCCATACAGAGTCAACACTGATAAAGCTGAAATTCTACATATTGTCTGACAAGCCTCTAACATTTCTGAAGAGCTGATAGGACAACACCCCCAATTAGTTCACTAAAGTTTGAAAACTGAAATAACATAACTGAACATCAAACTGAGGGTCCTCGAATGATGAGGACTCACGTACGAGAGAAACTTAACTAAGCTGTGGGAAAACTGTCTAGCCGTAGAACTGAGTCTGATCATTTGAACCTGTATCATGAAACGATACAACATGGAGTATATAGTCAGTACTTGAAATGTATTGAGTATGCAAGGTAAGTAAAACATGCTGAGTAAGTATAACTAAAATCATGCACATAAACATAAATCATAAGATCATGAGAGTAAGAACTGCATGCTGATATCTAAAAACATGTATAGTCATAAACTGAATCTCATATCTGAATTGAATGACTCAAAGATGAAAATAGAATCATATCGCTTACCATAACTGAAATCACTAGTAAACGCTTATAAGCTGATCATTGGGTCAAACGTACTAAAAAATAATATCATAAGCATTATCATGCATAACTAAAATCATGAGGAACAATAGAAGACTTGTCATATAACCGACACCATCACAATAGAGCTTACGTGATGCCCTAACTATTACACTCAAGTGGGAAGAGACGTCCAAAATCTTTCTAGCAGTAAGGACTCTACCATGATATCGGTATCAAGCTGAAAGACCCTATGGGGGCAGGGGAAGCTCACAAGGGAGGTCCCAATGTATATATGCAAACCTACGTTAGCGCCTAGTTCTGAGACCCAGAGTTTACCTGAACCCCAGTCCTACTCGGTGCTCGACATTACTCCTAAAAACATGCAAGATGCTCATCAGGGCTTAAAATGACGTAATTTATGACTTAGGAGATTAGAAATTACAAGAACACCCTTACTAATTTTGCAGAAATTTACTCACTACTAGAAATAACGACTCACACCACAAGTCGTACCTCAATACCATGACTCGTGGTTACCACTCGTTATCACTACTGCTTCACCCTAACTTCTAGAGTTTCCTATAGATCATACCATGCTTGTCGGCCCGCATAGGTTCCCCTTTAT
>JACEIK010014657.1:0-13571 GCA_018107945.1 Datura stramonium | reverse complement strand
CTAATTGTTTAACTAATAGTATTAAACAATGTATATAATTTTCTTGTGAAATTTTCTAAGATTGATTTTCTGTTTACACAGTAACTACCAGTGAACTAGCTACTATAGCTATGTCCATTCTCCGGGAACGAATCGATGAATTCGATCTTATCGTGGTGGATGTCAATATACCAGAAATGAATTGCTTTGAGTTCATGAGGTCTACTCAACTCATAAAAGACATACCTATTGTTTGTAAGTCTAATTCTTTTCAATAGAAGTATCTATTTCTTATTTTATTTTTTTGGATTCCTCATTTGAAATTTGGTCCTGATTTTTTTTTGCATTTTTATTTAGTAATGTCATCAATGATAAATAGAGAAATGGTGGAAAAAGCAAAAGAACAAGGGGCATATTTCATTCTCATGAAGCCAATTTCGACCAAGAAACTCAAGAATCTGTGGCAATATGTGTATAGGCACCAAATAGAAGCAAGTCAAAAATCAAAATACGAGGCTAACAATCTAGTTGAATTAATGGACAGTATTGATAAGGAGATACAAGATAAAGGTTTTGATGCAGAAGAAGAACAGGATCATTCTTTGGTTTTGAAAAATTGTACAGAAGAACAAGTGAAGACAAAGCAGTGCATGAAATGGACACCGGATCTGAAAAAGAAATTCGAGGAAGCCGTTCACAACTTAGGAGAAAAAGGTATAAGAACTTAATTGCTTTCACAGAACAAACCAAGAAAAGTATCTGAATATTGATTAAAGACTATAATGAAACATGATGTGTTTCTAAGCAAGCTTTCTTTTGAATATACTTTATTTAACTACTAAATCCTCGTCTTTTGTCCATTTAGCCCGTCCCAAATACATTCTGGAGTTAATGAATGTGCCAAATTTGAATCGGAGACAGGTCAAGAACTATCTGCAGGTAGATATTCACTTTGAATTTTGTCATTACCATTCACCACTTCACTACTCTCTGGTGTTTTCTTAATTACTATCATTGAATTGTTTCATTCAGAAGAAAGGAAAAGAACTTGTGTGCTATGCGGACAAACCATAATATCGATATCGAACTCATCTGAGATCTTAGTTAGCATCGAACCATAGAAAAGTGTAGACGAAATATTCTAGTTGTGACATTAATAATTCGATGTTTGGTCAAATTGTCCTAATTTCTCTCATCTTTTTTGTCCTTCTACAGAAATACAGAGTTAAAAACCGACAAGCTCAACATGTTCAACAAGCCACTTCTTCTATAGCTAACCAATCTAAAATCATGTTGCGAACGCCACCCCCTCTAGTTCCAACAAGTCATTCTCAAGATGGAGTTAATGAGGGGTACCATCAATTAAGGTTTCCGAGGGAAATTACAACTTCACTACAAGAATGTCATGAAGAAAAACAGCCTTTAAACATTGAAAGTACAGATGGAAACTCCAGTTCCATGTCCCAGAGTTTATATATTCCTGACAATGGACATTATTTCAATATGTTGAATCACTTTCTGGACAATGAAAATCCTTCCAGTGTATTGAATTCAAACAACTTCCCTGTGAAATTCAACGAACCACTTCAAGAAGCATATCTGCCTCAACCACCTGCAGTACCTTCTTTAGTTCCACCAAATGATTTCTTCGCGGGGTTAAATGGCTTGATCCAAAATTTAGAGCTCGAGCTTTTCAATGTGTTGAATTCAAATGAGCTCTCGATGAACTTCAATGAACCACTTCAAGAAGCATACTTACCCCAACCACCTGCAGTTCCTTCGTTAGTTCCACAAAGTGATCTCTTCACAGAGTTGAAAGCTCCACTTAGTAGCAACTCAACTCAAGATAACGTCTCCACAAGGTCAGTATCAATATAACAACAGAACAAATCCTTAGCTTATATATGATTTATTATGTTAATTTATAGTATTGTATATTGTCGCCAACAGGAATCAGAATCCTTGATATATACAATTGTGTTTCTGGAGCACTTCAAGGCCTTCTTATCTGTGGAAATGGAATTTAACGGGGAAAGATGTTCATAATTTTTCATTGATCAATTTTTATAGGCCTATGTAAAACTCAAATAGTCTGTATCTGTTGTTTTCTAAACTTGTATGGATCGATGAAACATATCTTGTTGTTTTCTCTTTAGTCAGATGACTGGGATCTCCTTCTTGAATTCTTTTTCATTTGCTCCCATCGCGCCTTCTTTTGTTTTGTGAAAATGAATAGTAATATTGTCCATGTTAAAACAAGACAGAGTGATTTCTTCTGTTGATGTTTTAAGTAGTATGAAAAGATAATCAAAGAAAAGATTAGTGCATTTCTTAGTCAAATTACCTTTTCTTTCCATTCTAATTAACAATAGAATTTCCAAGAAGAAATGACTATAGCAAAACTGCCTCCAAGTAAAATGGCCCTGGTGTGAAGAACTTTCGACATTAAAAAGATTGGCAAGGCAAATTTGGAAAGTACAAAGGTGTGTCCAAGAAAAATCAGATTTGTTTATGGACATAATCCTATTTCTTTGTGGACATCAACGACCACAACAATAACATATTCACAATAGTCCCACAAAGTTGGATTTGACGAGGGTAAAGTATACTCAGATTTCTCTATTTTTTAAAAATTACTGGTAAACATTAGCATTCCTATATAAATCAAGACACATATCATCAATTAGCAGCACACATCTTCAATTTTTTCATACAAGATACGCAAAGGTGGCTCAATACTAGCTTCAATGTGTGGCTTTAATTTTGTTACAAAAAAGGAGAAAAGAAAAAAATCTTCATATATATTTTTCGTTTGAAGTCTACTTTTTAAACATTATACTATCATTAAAAGTTCAAAAATTTTTAGGTCATAGTCTAACGTATTCTCGTAAAATTTTTAATTTAATCAAAATAAATCTTTAGACTGCAATTTAAAAGATATGTAATGCGCAAAAGTTTTTAACATATTTTCTTCAATGAAGGGTAAAGAAACACATCTTAAGTATCATAATTTTTTTTTGAGTTTCATACCTTAACTACGATGTGTTCACTTTTTCTTTGAACTGTTATCATCTATTTTTCAAAACATAACTCAGTTGTTCCTTCCTACCTGAAAGATTGATGTTATTTCAAATAGGAAAAGAGAACAATCGAAAGTTGAGGTGTATTTTAATAAATATTTAATTCAGATAAAAAAACTCGCACACATAATAATTCATATCNGAACAATCGAAAGTTGAGGTGTATTTTAATAAATATTTAATTCAGATAAAAAAACTCGCACACATAATAATTCATATATGAAACTCAAAAAACTAAAATATTTAAGTATGTTTTTCACCCTTACGTCTATGTTCTTATTCGGTATTAACATGAGGATTATTTTGTATAGCATAGTACATAAATAAGTACTCAAACTTGGCATAAGCTGGTAATTAAGCACTCAAACTTTGAGAGTGCACATCTAGGCACCTCAATTTGATCTCAACTGACAACTAAACACTTCAACTAGTCTCCACTATGTCTTATAGACACCCGATGCTACGTGGCACATAAATTTTAAAAGTGTTTAAATGGTCATTTTGTAAGTTGAAATGCTCAACCAATACAGTGGATACAAGTTAAGGTACCTAAATATAAATTTTTAAAGTTTAAATATTTAATTGACAATTGAGTGTAAGTTTGAATGTCTGCTTATATATTATTACTTTTGTATATATCAAAATATCTAAACAAATTTTCACTAGTAGAAGAGGAAGACAAAACTCTTTTAACATATTTTCTCTGCAAAATGGACAGCGATAGGAAGACGAAGGACGAGAAGAGTAAGCATAAGAGAAATTCCCCTTCTTCTCCACCACCAGGTATATTTTTCCTTTCTTATCTCTCCCAAACTGATAATTTCTTAATTATATATAAGTTCTTATATGTGGGTTTGTGTCTATTTAAACAGATGAAGTGAAAAGCAAACGCCAGAAGATCAAAGGAGATGAAGAACCAAGAAAAGACAAATCTAGAAAGGAGAAACAAAAACCCCATAAATCTAAACGCCATTCTAATGAAGGTAAAAGTTGAGAATTTACTGATTTTAAATATGAAAAATTTAGGGATTTTGTACTTTAATTTTGTAAATCAGTTGCTAAGAATTTGGTGTTGTTACTGTTGTTAGGGCTTTTGCTGCACTAATTAGTATAAAGAGCTTGAAATTGAAATGAGGAAGTATTTTGATGCTTATCTGATCCTTTTTCTTTCTTTTCCTAGTCAATTAATTTTTACCTGTGGGTTATAAGATCCGTCATTCGGTAAGCAACTAAGGAAGAAATTACGGCGCAAACACATACAAAAAGGGAACTTCTTGCAAGCAGCTTTATTGGTATTATGTAGGACTTTTTTGTTGTATCCTATTTGTACCGAGAAAATAGTTCAATGGAGTATTGGTTAGACTGAATATGTTATATAGGGTGGAGTGTTGGCCAATCAAAAATTCTCATGTCCAAAAGATGAGGGTGGCAGAGATGAGGATATTGAGGTGTATGTGTGGGCATACCAGTATAGATAAGATTAGATGAAGATATTGACAAGGTGGGAGTGGCACCCCTGGAGAAAAAGATGTGGGAAATGAAGTTGAGATGGTTCAGGCATGTGAAATAAAGATGAGATGTGCAGATTGCCTGGTAAAGAGGTGTGAGAGGTTGACCGTACTAGGCTTGAGGAGGGATAGAGGTAGGCCAAAGAATATTGGGGTGAGGTGATTAGCCAGTATATGGCGCAATTTTAGCTCACCAAGGACATGACCCTTGATAGGAGGGTATGGAGGCCGAGGAATTAGGGTAAAGGGTTAGTAGGTAGTCGGGCGTATTTCTTTTCCTTTCTCTGAATAGTAGTATAGTTCTTATTTTTCATTATTTTTAGATTTCTATTACTACATGTTATTCCTTTAGTCTCGGGTATCTTATTATCTTGTTATTGTTTCTGCTTATTGTTGCTGCTGCAACTTTTTATCATTCTTTGAGCCAAGGGTCTATTGGAAACTACCTCTCTACCTTCTCAAGGTAGGAGTAAGGTCTGCATATATTCTACCCTCCCCCAACGCCACCTGTGGGATTACATTGGATTTGTTGTTGTAGGAGAAAATAGTTTGAGGTAACGCAGGATTATTTTATCCTACACTTAGTTATGGGTGTTCATTAGTCCCTTGAACCATTTTGTACTGAAATGGTGGGATTAGCTATTTTAAATAGAAGGTGGATAAGCTAATCCCATGGGATATCCAAACCCATGAGATATTCTTGTCTATACCACCCCGGTAACCAAATGACTCCGTAGAGTTCTGTTTGCTTGGAAATGATGGGTACTTCCTAAGCCTTCTTCTTGGAAACCAAGTTCTCTATTCCGATCTTCCATTTAGAATGGTTTCTATAAGATCTTAGAGTGCAAATGTACCGATGTGTGCTAGTGCTAGGATATCTTATACTAATAACTGAAAAGGTCTTTGATTGTGGTGCACATTTTCTTCAAATAGCCCCAGAGATAGAATTGTGATTTGTCAGTGATGATCTGGTAGATTTTAGACGATCTCTTCCAATGAAGACAAGTACCTAAGGATGGATCACAGGTTCTACTTGATATTACTAACCTCTGTTCTTTGTATTGTTAGGTCTCCCTCATTGTTTTGTGTAACTCGTGATGATGTCACGGATAGCTTTATAGATCTATTTAATATGATTATTATAGTCATCATGGATAGCTTTATAGATCTATTTAATATGATTATTATAGTGTGGATTTCTGATTTTTTATGTTATTATGTATGTTTCTGCATAGAGACATGTGTACCCTTAAATTGAATGGTTTCCCTGTATGTTACTGGTTTGGTGGTAGAAGCTATATTAGACACACTGACTCACTGATATTGCTTCAGAGAAGGAGTTAGGGGAAAAGCACAAAAGCAAGAGCCACAAACATAAGGATAAGTCGGTGAGTTCTTCTTTTTGAACACCTACATCTTTCTTTTATTCCGGAAAGAGGTTTCTCAAGCTTGTCCATTTACTGCCGATAAACCTCCAAGTAGTCTGTCCTTTTTCTTCACTTGATTACTCTGTATTATATGTCATGGAAGAAATATTTGTTCTCTGCTTATGTAGTTATTATCCTTCACACTAATTTGTAGCTGTATGCAGGTTGTATTGGTTTAAGTTGGTGTTGAATATATTGCTGCTAGTTTGGCTTGAATTTATAGTTATCTATAGTTTTCTGTGTGGTATGAGCTTTCAGCTATCCTATGTTAATTCTTGTAGTGAGTCATTAAAAATGTGGCAGGTCGATGCTTAAAAGTATGTCGTGAAAAAAAACTTGGTGTTTCATTTTCTTACAGTCATGAAATCTGAAATCTTGGTTGGACCATGGATGTTTTGATGGCAAATAGATAATCCGTGTGATACAAACCAAGTTATTCGTATATATGGAGGAATCATGCGGTTAAAAAACCTATTGATGAGTATTGTGGTGCAATCAGACTTGCTCAGGTTCACGGAAAGGCGATATTTCTGTATGTTGAATGTCATCCACACTATCGGAGCTCTAAATGCTTGAAAATTTGTTAAGACTGTGCAGTAGCAGTAATTTTTTCCCCTTTGTTCCTTCCAATGACGTCCTTTATGAAAATAAGTAGGACATCCATTTCCGTGTTTGAATCTCCTATATGGTTTTGCTTTACCATCTCTCTCAGAAAATCAAGTTTGAAGAGCTATCAAAGGATGATTATTTCTCGAAGAACAATGAATTTGCTACTTGGCTGAAAGATAAGAAGAAATTGTTCTTCTCAGATCTTTCTTCTGAAGCTGCACGTGATTTATTTTCCGATTTTGTCAAAGAATGGAACAAGGGAAAGCTCGACAGCCAATACTATGAGGGAATCACAACAGGGCCCCGGTCATCCCATTCGTGGAATATAAAAAAGTAGTGGAATTTGTAGTAGTAACTCTATCCCAGTTGTCCCATGGTTATGTCTTAGGCGGCTTCTAGTTTTTTTTTTTTGTTTTTTTTTGTTTTCGATAGACGCTTAGGCTTCTGTGTACTTACTTTGCTTCATGCTGGTAAAGCCACCATCTCTCTGTTGTAACAACTATTGTGACCTTGTACAGATGAGGTTTATCTTATGTCAATTACTTTGGCGAGCATCGCTTTCAGTCTGAAAATTTCTGATTGTTAATTCGGTATGCAGAAAAGCCTTTTCGTTCCATCTGCTGTTTCACAACATGGACAATTTTACACCAGAAGATTTGAGTATACCACAAGTCTCTGGATTTGGGTTGATTTCCATGGTCTTTTTCCAATTCTACTAAGAGTAATACTTGAAAATACATTATACAAAAGAGGGTCAAATATATCCCTGTACTATCAGAAATACCATAAATAATTTAAATATACCCCTCGTTGTACTTTTGATCTAAATAGAATATACCCCTCTCATTATACTTTGACACAAATTTTGTCCTTAATTTTGACAGACGGGCACGTGAGTAGAACTTGAGACCTTTTTACAGAAATGCAAATATTTGTAGCAGAAACTAACACAATGAAATATACACTTCAACAGTGTTCTGTTACAAATTTTTTCTAGTTTCTACGCGTCTTCCTTTGAGCTATCGTCGATAGTTTTAATAGGACCTTTAAACCAATGCCTACCGCTGAAGTTCCACGTAGAAACAATTAGAATGAGAGCGCCTCCAACTGCAACGGGAGTGTAGTTGAGAGTTTGATCTGTAATTGGGTAGGAAACAGGCAAAGAGAAGAGCACGGAGATGAGCGCGACCCACAGTACTGATATCCAACCTATAATGATCCCGTATCTTCCCAAGTTAAAACGCCCTCGAGTGAAGGTCTTTCGACCTAGAGTTAACCTTAATAAGATTGGTATAGCATAGGCAACATAAAGCCCAATTGTTGCTATTGATGTCATGGCTTGAAATGCCACCAAACTTCCAAGTGACTTCAAAATTTCAATAGAAAGACAAACAAAAACACATTTCTATTAGCAAGGGAGTGAAACAAATGAACATATCGTGTTTTGAGATGCAAAGTTATGGAGAATTTGTACCGTCAATGCCATACAAAACGCTACAAAGGCGGACATCCAGACTGCATTTATCGGAACCTCTTGCTTGTTCACTTTCTGCAGCTGTGATGAAAATGGCATTGCTCCGTCTCTAGAGAATGCATAAGCAATCCTGCGAGAGAAAAAATTTAAAATGGATCGTGCTCTAATAGGCCATGAACTAGATCAGAATCATTCTCAACGAGTCCATAAGAAGTGATCCCCAGGTCCAGGTAAAGACCAACATTTGAGTTACACAAGCAGAATCTCTAGTCAGAGCATATATATTTACCTCGAGTTGCTAGTTAGCGAGCTCATACCAGCAAAGAACACAGCAAGACCAATTATACCTAAGCAAACCACAGCACCAACGCTACTTCCATATCTACTCATGAACGCCTCATAAAAGATTTGAGCAACAGCGTGACCACCCGAATCATTGTTTTCACTCAAAAGATTAGGAATATCTCTAACCGCAAACGTTACACCAAGTACATAAGCCCATCCTGCAACAACAGCTATGCCAATGGCACTTACAATACCTTGTGGCCCATTCTTATCTGCATCTTTAGTTTCCTCTGACTACAAAAAGAATCAAACCCTCGAGGTGAAAACTCAAGTAGTCAACTAACTGAGATACTAAGATTCTCCAAGTAAATCGCTTTGACGCAGAAACTTGGGGGAGGGGGGAATTAAGATTGAATAAGCAGAACTCACCATAAGCAGAACTCACCATATAGGCAGAAGCATCGTAACCTGTCAATGTATATTGGCTCATAAGAAGCCCGAGGACGAAGATATAGAAGTTATTGTTGATTCCGTCCTGATTCTCCGTATTGAAGTTGGTAAACACAAATTCAGCACTGGCTCTTTCAGTTGCAACCGCTGGAATCACGATCATGAGAAAGCAACCTGCAACCATTAACTTAGAGCTGAGTGAAGAAAGATTGTTATGTTTTTTCTATTTTGTGTAAATCAGAGCAATAAAGGGATGAATCTCAGCGGATCACAGCAGCAACGCCACTCTGACACTTACAATGGCGAGTGTTCTAGAGGTTGGAATAGAGAAAGTAGAAAGGAGATGTATTATATACCGAAAAAATTGGCTGCAGCACCTACTTGTCCGAGGAACGACAACGTTGAGATAGGAAGACTATTTAATATAGCGTGTATCAGAAGAAATACGCCATGGAGGGCCATAACCACATATTTAGAGATCAGATATCCGCCGCCATTGTTTCCACCGCTGCTAAGGAGAATCATCACCTGAACTAACTGTGCAAGCGAAAAATCTATACTTGTTGTGAGAGCCCACTGCAATCAGATTTTTCGCGTTATTGATTAGAGTTGTTAAATACTTCCTCCATTTCAATCTGTTTGTCTGGTTTTTGACTTGACAGGGAGTTTAAGAAAGTAAAGAAAGACTACCAAAATGTTCTTTAATCTTGTTGTCTTAAACATATCACATGGAAAGTTGAAATTAAAGAGTTGTCAAAAAAGGAAAGAGGCGCTCCTTTTGAAACGGACTAAAAAAGAAAGTAAGACAAATAAATTGAAATGGAGGGAATGCAAATGATAAAATATGAATGTTAATATGAGTATTTCTTCACGATACCTGACCAACAATGTTGAACCTGCAAAATGAGGACGAACGAAAATTTTAGCAACCAGGAAACAATATGAAGATGTAAAAGTTCAAGAACATCTTTTATGTACTAAAAATATAACTTACTGTTGGGTAACGCCAACATCCTATATGCCTATGGCAAGGCCCACGAGGGGGTCGAGGTGCCCCGGGTCAGAGTCATGATCGAACATGGTGCTTGCTTGGTGAGCTTAGTTAAGAAATAAGTTTGCGCATTTGCTATCAGTTATAGCTTTTGAAATGATGATAAGAGTTTGATTCTAATACTTATGACCAACGAAAACCATATCATAGATGGTTTTTTTTCTTTATAATCTTCAGTTGGCTAAGTTCCATGAACTAAAACTCTAGCAAATACAGTTAAGAAACTTGGTGTCAAGCCAGGACAGTCACTCTGTTGTCAAAAGTCTCAAAAAGCAGGAAAAAAGAACAGCAAAATCTTATCCAATTTATCATACTATTAGTTAACGTGTTGGTTAACCATATTCTAAAACACTGAAAAAATTCATTGGCTTATCAAATTATCTATTGAGCCGTGAAAAACGATTCAAAAATAGACAGAAATAAACCCACCATCCGTTTTATGTCAAGCTATACATGGAGTAACTCCCGATATAACAATAAAAGAACATCATATTCCAGAGCGGCTTGCCTTTTAGATTGGGCTAAATTGTATAATCATCTCATCTAAAAATTTAAACTGTTAAAAGAAATGAGTTGATTGCTCCAAGAACTTAGAAAGTCCGAGAAAAGAAAGTAATATGATTATAGCACTCGAGAACGAGAAAAAACATGGCCATGAAATAACGGAGTAAATGAGTGAAAAAAGGAAAAATGATTACCAGCCAGTGATCCAAGACGCGAAAGGTCCCCAGCTCGGACCAGCAAGCTTAGCACTCCAATAATAGAGACCCCCGGAAGTTGGATAAGAAGAACAAATTTCGGCCATTGACAATCCAATTAACAAGGTGAAGGTACCAGCAATTGGCCATCCATAAATGTATGATACTGGACCACCAAAATTCAAACCCGTGCCCATCAGTCCGTTTAATCCAGTAAGCACCGATACAATAGAAAATGAAATCGCGAAGTTTGATATCATACTGCAATTCAACAACAACGCAATATAAGGATATATCGGGAAAAAAAGGATCAAATTTGCTCTTGTACTATTGGAAATTGAGAAACCTTGCTCTCTTTTTTTGACCTCCAAACGAGGAAAAAAAGAGTCAAATTTTCTCCTGTACTATGGGAAATTGAGCAACTTTGCTCTCATTTTTGCCATTGACCTCCAAAAGGAGCTCCAACCTGAGTGTAATTTTTGAATGGCATAATATATAAACAGACACTTAAACTTGGCCTCAGCTAGCAAATAAATACTCCAACTTTGAGTACGCACATCTAGACATCTCAAGTTTCCACTATGTCAGCTGAGCACTCCAACTTATAAAATGATCATTTAGACACTTTTAAAATTTATGTATCGTGTCAGCATCGAGTTTCTATGAGAAACAGTGGGGATTAGCTGGAGTGTTTAGTTGTCAGTTTAGACCAAGTTGAGGTGTCTAGATATGCACTCTCAAAATTTGAGTGCTTAATTGTCAGTGAAGACCAAGCTTGAGTGTATGTTTATATATTGTGCCTTTTTGAATCATGGTTGTAAGTTAAGGGGTAAATTTGGACCACTTTTTTCTAGAAGAGTTTGGACATTTGGAATATAATCCACCCTTTTCATGCTGGAGTTCCGCTAATGGTAAGGGAAAATACGAGACAATTTGCTAATGGCAAAGGTAGCGATGGACCAAAAAGTGGAACAGAAAGCACAATTGAGCAATCCCGAATAACACAGGTGCAAATTTGGACCTTTTTCCTCGATAGTTATTACTACACCATAATCTCAAGCAATTGTTGGGGTCAACTATATGAATTCCTCGTTGATTCATATCGTCTCCCCATTTAAGCTCATCTCAAACCAATTCAGTATAAAATAAAAATAAAAAGTACTAGAAGAAAAGTTTCTCTATAGTTGATTGGACAAAAAGACTCCTAGAAAACATAAGACTAAAGTAAACATACCAACATGACCAAGAAAAACTTACTTTCAACTAACTTACATCGCCTATATAACGTAAACAAGAGGTACTCACGAGAGATCGCGATTGAGTTCTTGTTTGTATCCCAACTCATGGAGACGAGCATTATCTGAATCAACAGCTACACGAGCATGATACGAATCAACTACACCATCTTCATCTGCTACTCGAATACTCATAGTTTTCAACACTGCAATATATGAATAATATGCAAAATTTATCAGCTATAAAATGAGACAAATAATTTTTTTTCTCCCTCTTCAACTTGAGGATTCAGTGGAATGACATGTTGTTAGCCTTTTCTTCTGGCTTTTCACACATATATAAAGATCCAACTAAACATGGAAAATCAAAATTATTGCAAATAATTAAAAGGTGATATAGACTTGTCTAGTGAGTTAAACAAATTATATGTTGTACATGTTCTTATCATAACGTTTATGCTTATGTATAGGCAATAGGAAATTTTTAATAGATGATGATGATAGTAGTTATCGTTTATGTACATATAATAGATGATGAATCTCCTTGGCTTCTGTGTTTACTTCTTTATATTTTTAATCCTTTTAGAGGAAATCTTGGTTATGCCATTATTATTACCCCAACATGTCGAGTCAAAGTGGCTAATCATGCTCAAACATCGGATTCGAGCTCTGAGAATGACTTTTGATATCGGGTTTGAGCTCTAAGAAAGAAAAACCTTTTGATATATAAAGAATGTTTCCTGTTTTAATGAGACTTACACGATTAATCGAGACCTCAAAACGAATACCAGATATCAGATGGAATGGAAAATCAAGAAAACACATAAGGAGGAGTCACATTTTTTTCTTTCTTTACCATCTTTTTTGAATAAATCATAAGTTTTAGTGGTACCATTTGGTTGATCACTATAAGTGAATGAAGGTATAATAATAGTTGACCTCAAGTTACAACAACTTATGCAGTACTATATTAATTTGGTCGTGTTCATATTAATTTTTAAGCCAACCAGTTAAGGAGAGTGACTGGTTATTTTTTATTAACATATTTAATTATTATTTGAAAAGGTCATCTTCATCTAGGATGAATCATGAATCCCGATCTTTATTCTTGATTAGAGATCTCAGTTTTGAGTCCAGAAATAGAGATGGACCTAAAATTTGAAATTTATAGATTTTTACACGGACCTCAAGTTCATACTATAATAGCAATTTGGTTAACCTTCATATATTTGTGGATATTCAACGGTTTCCTTTTAATATATATATATAGAGAGAGAGGATTTACGTATAGACTATTGGGTTCAAGTGAATCAGTAATTGACCCTCTAAATTCGCCCCTGCTTGGAAATAGAGAAATTTTTAGTACAAAGCGCGTACAACTAATTAATGAAGCTTATGAGGTACAAATGAGTTTTGAAAAATTCTAAAACTTGTTTTTAACTCCAAAAATGTCACGGGACTTTAAAAAATTACCTCGCGTACTTTTTTTAACCCTCTAGACTTGACCCAAGTGGAAAAAAAAATGTCTCAAACCCTCTTCTACTCAGTCATAAAATGAGTTTGAAAAGGATCTGAATAAAAGAGGAATTGAACTATTTTCAAAGGTACATATGTACTATTTGTTAAACAGCGAGAGTATATATGCACCACTTCTTTAATGAAGAGTATATCCGCTCTAAATCACAAAGTTAAAGCGTATATTTACCCCTTTATCGAATATTTAATTATTATTTTAAAAGGTCATTCACATCTTTTTTTTATTTTAGAAATTGTAG